>JAVQJL010080559.1:0-20642 GCA_036024295.1 Nannoperca obscura
CTATCTATCTATCTATCTATCTATCTATCTATCTATCTATCTATCTATCTATCTATCTATCTATCTTAACCCCAGTCTCCACTCACTCACACACACACCCTTCCAGCCTTCACCCTCTAATCCAGCCCCCTCTGAGCTCAGGGTCGCGGGGAAAGGTTCATCCAGAGGGCGGAATCAGCCTCCATGGCAAAGTAAGAACCGAGGGGGTGGGGGGGCATTCAGTAAGTTTGGGTGACGGGTGGGTGAGGTTTGAATGTGGTGGTGTGTGTGTGTTGAGGAAGGGGTTGGGGAGGGGCTGTGAGAGAGAGCATCGTTCCTGATGGTTTTGAGTAGGCAGGATGGCGGGGTTTACATGCGTGTGTGTGTGTGCATGTGTGTGTGTGTGTGTTGGAGGTTCACTGGTTCTGAGGTTCCTCACACACATTCGTCTGGGTTCATTGCTCTGAGTTTCTGCTCCAAGGTCGCGGCCACAGATTCTGGAGGAAAAGACGACTCAGAGACGTTGAAGAAACAACGAGCCCTTAACTGAACGGCTGTGACTTTCACTTCTGCTGCAGCACAAGTTTGTATGATTTGTGAAAATCTAAAGCACACTGGTTCATTAAGAATTGAGTAAAACTAACTCAGTGTAGTGAAACATCTTTTCATACCGTGGCTGACTGGAAGGCAGGAAATCGCTTTTTAAACCGTTCACACCTGGAAGATGCCCTGTACATCCACAGCTGGCAGCTCCGCCGGGGCAATTAGAGGCTAAGTGCCTTGCTCAAGGGCACCACAATAGTGCTAATGAGAGAGAGGTATAGTGTTGGGGTGTGTAAATTCTACTCAGACAGCGACAAAGTGGGAACAGGAAGGGGAGTGGCCACCACAGCAGTAGGTGTGTGTGTGTGTGTGTGTGTGTGCGTGCGCACTGTTTACAGTTGACACAGCAGCACACTGGCAGAGCATCAAAAACATGTTGCTTTTTGTTATGAGGTAAACACAACCCCCAACCCTGAGGCAGGGCCTGGACAAACAGCAAAGCCCCGGGAAGCCGCCCGTCACCATGATACCCCGACGCTGCAAACCTCCAGGGGGAAGCCTTAACAAGTGACACCAAACTCACATGTGACTCTCCTGAAGTCACAGTGAATAACTTACAGGTGGATATGTTAGATGGATATTATTATCCACGATCTTTTCCAGAGTGACTATAAATACATTTGGACACATGCTCGGGCACTTCTCCTCTGCGATCAGCTAGGCCCGCACGCTTCCAGGCACAACGTTTACGACACCGGCTCCTCTTTAGTGGAGGTTGGGAAGTTGACCAGAGATACATCATGAGCCAATGCTGTCAAAGGGAAACACACTGTTTAGACACACTTCAAATGAAGCCTTAATGTCACTTTTGTGTTGCTGCGACACGCTGCAACGGGCCGTCAAATTCTCAAATTATGTTTGGATCATGAAGAGAGAAGCCCAAGAAATGTTTCAGCTTTTTACAAAGACAGATGAAATAAGTTCTCTTGGAAACAAAAGTCTGGGAGTTTCCTGTAATCCCCCCCTGCAACCGTAGTGACCGCAGAAGTTGCATAGGCTTGTTTTAAAATCTAAGCAAGACATGGTACAGTATGAAGTAAACAACATAAAAGTAAAACCTCATGACAGAAATGGGTTCTGCTGAACATAACAAGTTGATAAAAACAGAACAGTATTTTTAAGACTTGACATAGACAACATTAGGCTACATAAATGTCATTTTGCTCATTTCCTCTCTGACACAGTTCTCATATCTGGCAACACTTTACAGTTAGCTGACGCGATGGTGAGAAAGCTAACAAGACGAGGAGCTGTCAGCGACTAACTATCATTGTCCTGTCAAAGGAGGAAAATAAATGTAGAATGAGTTGGCAAATGCGTTGCACTGGTTCACTTGGCGAGGACTGCCAGTTCCTCCCTCGCCTCACTTTAATTCAGCCACAGCTTTGAAGCAGCTTTCTGTCTGAAAAGCTACTGCTTCTAGAGTCTTGGTGAATTTGTAGGCCATCTGATTGAAACCCACGAAAAGGCAAAGAGGGTTATGGTCTGGGGGTTGTGTGTGTGTGTGTGTGTGTGTGAACTGAAGGGGGGAAGAGCTGGAAAGCCCCCAGTGCCGGTGCAATCCAGGGCCATCCGCGACGCTCCATCAGCTTCGCGCTGGGCCAGCAAGGGGTTCAGACAGGGGGGGTGGAGGGTGAGATCTTCTCACCCCGCTGGCCTTCTTCTACGAAGCGGAGCTGGTAATTTGGACAGAAAACTGGATTTTTGCCCAGCAGAGCCTGGGCAGCGAGGCAGTGAAGCAGCCCCGCGGTCGGGGCTCACAGCGGGGGCGAGGGGCTGAACTCAGGATGACCAATATGTTTTCACTCGTTCATTCATTCGGCTTTTCCTCAGATTGCCCCTCTTCCCCCTCCTGTTCTCTCACTCTACTGATCCACTTTTCTGTGATCAGCTTAGTCTGCCTCGACTCCTCTAGATTGATTTTTTTCAAACCTCAGAACCTACCAACCCCTAAATCATGTAATGCTACCAGTAAGTAGCTTGTAGCACCCCACCCGATTTGAACACCTAACTGTTTGGCCTTTAAAAATGTATCTGGCTAATTGCTAGCTCTGTCTTGTTAGACAGTGTACACCGGATTTATCACAGTTGTTTATTCTGTTTTTAAAATTGAAAATAATCCATAACAGTATATTTGCTGTTGTAAAACCAAAACAATGAGCTAAAGCACCTTAAAAGGCACATGTAACCTTTTTAGTGTTAGCTCATTTATTTGTGCCAATTATTAAAATGTGACTTGAATATTTGTGTCAGCTCCAGGCTGCTGTAAGCTGTGGTCTGTCAGCGTTCAAGTCATCGATTACGTAATCCTCCTTGAAAAGCTGCTCTTTTTTGTGCCTATTTTCTGCACTCAAACAGAAAAGCGGTCTTGTAGATTCACCTGCCAAGCTCTGTTAGTCAGTGTGAGGTCTGCATCTGCCAAGGCAGGCACAGCAAGTAATAGAAGGTAATAAAGTACCCCGTAATAGAGCATCGCAGAGGAGGTAATTACAGTGAAGGGTGCCTTTTAACGGGTTGTTTGTAATGATTCATGGTTGCACAAATGCAATTTTCATTGTCACTCCCCTCTCATCACTCACTGCTGCTCGCCTGGATCTGCAGGTAACCTTCCTCTCACCCCTGTGAGGAGCATCTGTACAGTGCAAACCCAGCACATTTAACACCTCAAACACACACAAAAAAAGTTCCATTCATTTAGAAAATGTTCATTCTAAGGGCTCCTCTACGCTGTTTCTGGTAGCACTGTAGCTTCCAGCACAAACTGTTTCTTTCATCCCACACACCACAACAGCTCCTTGCATGAACATTTTGATTTGCTGCCGACCAACAACGAGCAGGAGGATTCGACTGTACAACCTCACCCGTTTACTTCCAGTCAACATGCATGTGTGAGCATGCAGGCTACACTGAGGCAAAGTGCACAAACAACTAACCTTTCTACATTCACAACCAGGCAGATTAAGGTGATAACAGCCCAGGATTAGCAGACTGTGGTAGCCTGCAGATGCAATGTGATGGAAAAGTTATTACGGGTTATTTGTTTGTTTGTTTGTTTGCTTGTTTGTTTATACAAACACAATAACAACAACAAAAAGAAAAAGCACAAATGTACAAAACAAAATCACAAAAAGTCTTTTAAGGTCATCGCGGAGGCTCATTCTTCACCTCTAAACTCTAAACTCAAGGTGCACTTGTTAGCTTAATTCCAGAGCTTTCACTCAAAGATTTTTGCAAATGGAACTTGCGCTGGTGTCTTCAGATGAGCGACGGGCTTCAGCCACTTAATCACATATTATCACATGGGGTCAAGATCCCCCATACACACCAGCTGAAGAAGGCTGTGGAATAAAGTCAGTAAGTGAACCTTGATTCCACAGTCATGGGTTCCTCATCAAAGACAATAAATTCACAAGAACAGAAAACAGTGTGTCTAGCTGTTCTTTTCTAAATGCCAGAAAAGTTCCTCTTTGACATTTTTTGGTGGTTTTCATGTGATGTATTCAAATTGGAGAGGCGGTCATCTATGACCCTGACTCATCTTTGATCCCTCCGTCTCTTACTCAGTCTTGACAACTCTGTAGGCCGATTTGTCACCACAAGAAAAGCTTCTCAGCAGCCTGTGGAACCCCCCTCTTCTTCTTTAATAACCTGGGTTTGCATGAGACGTCATTCATGTTCAGAGAAGCGCTCAGGCAGGCTGGAAGAGACTCACGGCGAAGCATGCAGCAGCACACCGCCACCGTCTCTTCCCTCCGCATCCTGGCCCCAACCGAGACCCAGACATCAAAGGCAGGTGGAGTGAAACCATGAAATTACAGGTAAGGTGTCAATTACCCTTTGAAACCAAGCACTCTCCAAATCCAGGCAAGACCCAGCCGGTCCCTGGAATTAGAACAAATAAAGAGGAACCGAAGGGAGAACGGCAGAGAAGGGGGGAAGAGGAGTGGAGGAGGAGGTTTTACGGGCCGTGTTGACAATATAGCATCAGTATAAAAGGTCCTAATTCAGCCTTAAATTACCCCCCTGTCCTCTTCTCCTCGCACTGTACAACCACCGCCTGTTTGGGTGTGTATGAGTGCCTTGTCTGGGAAACAGGAGGAGAAAGGACTGGTTGCAGGTAAAATCTGCATCCACACAATTGTTTTACTCACACTGACTTTCTCCTGCAGAGATGTTTTGCTGGGAAAGAAATACCTTTTCTACCTAATTACCTTCCGGGTCTCGCTCACCCACCTTTTCTCCAACATCCGAGGCAAATTTCAGCATGTAATGGATTTACCTTCTAATTTAAAGGTACGCCTTTTTATGAGAGATATAAAAATTTTTATAGGTTGTATTACACTAAGTGGCATCAAATTGATGTTAGTCATTCAAGTTTACAGTCTTTTAAGAGGGGGCATTTTTCCTTATATTTGTGATCGCAGAGGGAAATCCTACAGTTTTGCTTTTAACTACAGAAACACAAAAGGCCGTAGTCAACACCAGCCTCACAATACACGCAGCAAACAATCACAGTAGCATTGATTTATTATTTTCTCATAAAGAAAACTGTCACTGTTGGAATTAATTGAATTAATTATTGTTCTATCTTGCCCTCTCTCTTTCTCTCTGCCTGCCATGAAGCCAGTTGACAGCTCATGTGGGAAAAAAAAATCCAACCACAGATTTGGGTTACACAACACTCACCCGCCCGCTGAGCCACAGACAGCGCTAGCCCGGTCCAGCCCAGGCGCTGCAGAACACCCACAACGCTCCCCCGCCCCCGGTCTGCCCTCCTCTGCCAGGTGGCCCGCACCGAGCCTGGCTCTGAACTATCTGCAGGAAGGTGAGGATGACCTGGGAGGAGGGCAACTATCTGTGCGTCAGAAAAGATAAAGTTATTATAAAGTTGCTGTGTGTTTGGATGAAATCAGGTATACACTAACAAGCCATGTGTATATAATCTGATGTGAGAGTTTCATTAGAGGGTTTAATCTTATATTGAAAACCATATACATGTATACTTCCCACATATTTTGATTAAATTAAACAATTGCTATTGAAAATTCATCCATTTCATGCCTGTCACTCTGACAAACCCACTGAACTCAACCAAACAGTAGACTGCATAAATAAAATGCAGATATTTTCTTCAGGAGTTGGTGGAGACCAAAACAAAGCTAAAAGTAGAATGAATGCTGGACTTTAATCCACCAGGTAGACAGAAACATGACAAACACCACATTGTGATGACGAGGAAAGCTGTGCGATTCACCTGAACGCTATCCTATATTATATGTTCTTAATGCAGATAATGTACCAACTGATAAATCTCTTGTTTAATGATATCCTAATGCACATATATGCACCTTTGTATCCTATCATGAATATCACTGCATCATTTTAAACAGAATATTCTAAATATTTTCTGAGGAAAAAAAAAAGAGCTGCTGATATAATGTCACAACTTCCGTATTTCAAGCTCTACTTGTGTTTTTGTTTAGTCTGTCAAACAGTATGTCTTGTCTGCTCTCTATGTGAGGTCCTGCATTGTGTAATTGTCTTGTAATGTGCCAGCGCCAATTAATGAAGTCAAATTCCTGGTGAACCACTTGCACTTGGCACGTAGACGTGATGCTGAAACCGAGCCACAGTAAAATCTCAATCTCAAATCTCTCAATCACAACTTCTTCCCATAGTCATGAACGTCACATGTCACACAGTGACACATTATGACAGTTACCGTGGATACAGCCTGTATTATGATGACACGCGTCTGATTGCTGACAGTAGTGATCACAACCCTGCAGAGTCAGGAGGGCAGGATTGGGTTAAACTGGCGTTTCCATTACTGTAAAGCCCTTGTTAAGGTTTTATTAACTACAAGCTAGTTTTAAACTGTACTTAATTGGGCTTAGCTAGTAAAGACTTTGTACTAAAGCAATTTGTAAATTGTTTGCCAGGAAACAACTGTAGTGTGCTATCCAGTCAAAAGCAAGTAAACCAGAAGTCACTGTAGCATAATTAGCCATAACATTACTTTCAGTTACAGCTAGCTAACATTAGTTGGTCATTTATACATACATACACATACATTTATAAGAATGTGTGTCTCAGGGTTAGTAGTGCTCATAAAGTCTAGTATGAGTGCAAAATCTGTGCTAACTTAGCTAACGTTAGTGGGTAAATTAGCAAAACATTACTGGGATAACGTTGTGTACTTTGAGGTACATCGTAATGTTTGTCATTTAAAATCTCCCTGTTTTGCAGCGTTATTCAACAGCATTTTGTGTCATGCCACATTTCAAATGATCTGTCGTGTTAGCAAGCTAACATTGTCAGTTCACTCAGGTAAATGTTTAGTAACTACTAATGTAGGAAGTAGTTTGTGGGGTGCAACCCGTTTTAAATTAGTAATACTAGTTAACCCTTGTGTTATAACAAAGAGCAGGTGCATCTAGCTACAGCACACATGAGCCCAGAGGTCTACAATCTTGCTGAAAGGCTTTTCCAAAGAGGGGGAGAGTATATTGCACTGTCAAGGAATCAAACACAGGTATTTCGAATGTGACTCGTGCATGAAATGTACCCGTACCTGGAATGGAAACTGTTGTTATAAACAGTTAGGGTGTTTACAAATGCTCTAGTTGTTAAATCGTCTTCTTACATCCTAATGAGTGTTGGACTGTCGATATGCTCGCAAACAAACTAACAGAGAGGGAGAGGCAGACAGAGCAGACAGCACATCTGTCAACGGCCTGATGACAATAATAAGTCATCTTTTTTTTCAGGTTCCCATTTTTATTATTAAAGACTGCTGTGATTCATTGTGGGCTGCGGTCTGCAGCTCATCGCAGCCAAGTGTTTTATGCATGCATTGTGCTGAAAAGCTGTGTGTGGCATAGTTTCCAGGAGCCTGAGCCAAACATCTGTCAATTCATTTTACACTTCCTAATGAACTTTCAGACTTTGTCTCTTTCATCATCAAGTGATTGTACCTCGCCCTGGACACTGCTGGCTCAATACTCAAATCTGGTCTTTTAAGCCAAAATGATGCTTTACATGATTATTCTGTTACAGACATGTTGTAGAAAAACAAGTGTTGTAATATGTAATGTGTTGTTTTCAGCCCATTCATCATAATATCCCTGGATCGACTGGATCATGCGTAGCTGTCTACCACAGTGTCGATGTGGGATACTACCACTAGGGGTCAGACATTTCCAAATGCTGCCCAAAGTGTAGAATTAATAACTAAATACATCAAATAATTTCTCCTTTACATTAAAATTAGTTTTATATATTGTCACGTAGGCACTTTTTCTAACATGTGAGTAAATATTTCCGTAAGAAGTGCTATGCCTTTAACTTTTTAATAAAAGTCATGTTAGGTATCTCTTGATCAAGAGGCTGTTAGTGGCGCTGAGCTTTCAAACAACGTGTTAACACGCCTTTGTCAGGGCTGCACAGATGGCGACAAGTGAGTGACACTTTTTGTCTGCTTCAGAGGGGAAGTGATGCAACGTCGAGCCAGGAGATTCCCCCAAAAAACAAGACGGGGCTGAAAATCAAAGAGGCCGTCCTGCCTCGCTGACAGACAAGGTGCTTGAGTGGGGGAGCCGTGAAGAGGTCTTAAAAGTCTCTCAGTATGGTGTCACTTCTCCGGTGTCACTCACTCACTCACACACACACATTCAAATGTTTCAAAATGGCTCCAGTGTTGAGATCTCTGTGTGCACAAGCCGGAGCTTCTGAGGGCGAATGTGAACAAGTTCCCCAGCTGCTCGTCTACGTAAATGGCTGTGTGTGGTGGATTTCCATTTTCTGACTCAAACATAAATTATAGATGGAGATTACAAAACATTACATCACTCAAGGTATCTTAAGACACGTGTTACCACTTAGAAACCCCACAACGTCAAGTGTTAGAACAAAAGTATATGAATATTTTAGCTCTCTGGAGGTCTGTTGTTGTTGCTCAGCCGGGACAAGACAGTTGGCCCCCGTGCTATGCCCTTACATCGGGTCCCCTTTATTATAGAGAATCCCCGCAGTAATGGAAATAACCGTCGTCCTGGGCCAGGTAGCTCGACAGGCCCATAAATCAAACCGGTGTTTGGCGAGGAGGGGTGTCACGAGGAGAGCGGGTAGAATGAAAGAAAGTAGGGTAAAGAGAGGTAGGGAGGAGCTTCCTGTGCTTGTTGACAGGCTCAAACGAGGCTTGAGCAAACAGGCTCTTCAAGGTGTGAGGAGCTCAGACACACAGCAGGTAGACAGGTAAGTAGGTCGATGCAGATAGACTGGCTGAGAAACTTTAAAGTAGTTTGCAGCTTATGAAAATAAAAAGTAACCTAGCAGCATAACAGTAATGCTTTTTTTTCTTGTTACATTTCTTTCTTTCTTTCTTTCTTTCTGTCTCTTTTCTGGGGCGCAGGGTGGGTGGGGTTTACTTCATCAGCATGGTTCAGGTAGTGAGATAGTGTTGTTCACAGAAAGTAGCCTCAGTTGTTCCCAGTCCATGACAAATCCGTCCTTAGACTAGAGTGTGGCACAATACAGAGGCTTTGTGCTACTAGTTGTGCTACTACTATTTGATATTAAAAAATAAACTTTTTCAAACACCCAGTGACAAAGTGTGCAATTACAGGAAGCAAAAATATATTTTTGTACAAAGGGTTGGCCTGAAAGAGATACCCTATTGCATCTTTTGTAACTGATTAAACAAGACTAGCCATGCAAGTGACTCTATGAGGCTGTACTTAGACACAGACATGCTTTGAATTAAATGCTAACATCAGCATGCTAACGTGGTCACAATGCTAATATGCTGATGTTCAGCAGGTATGTTTACAATGGCAGCATGCTAAAATGTGCTAATTAGGACTAAATACAAAGTACAGCTAAGGCTTATGGGAATGTCATCAGTAGTACAGGTACTTGGTCATAAACCAAAAGTTTTGGACAAACTGCAATTCGGACCTGATGAAAAGTCACCAAAGACCGACATCCCAAGAGCCACAAAAAAGTTAAATGTGTCTCCACGAGAGCAAAAATAAAAATGAATGGCGGTCTGATCCGTAGGACGTGCAGAGCACCAGCTCACTAACCTCAGAGCTTTTGCAAATTGTTTGGTTGCACATAATTAGTACACACACACACACATACTCCTCAGTGGTTTGCTGTAAAACAGTCTGTCAAAGAGAGTCTTGTGGCGACCAAAGCCAGTCTTGAATTAGTTTTACTTGGTCGGGATTGTGGTGATTTGACTCTGTAAAGGGGTTAAATTCCTTGTGGTCCTGCCACTGTTTGTCCTCCTGAGTTATGAGTGATTAGGTGTCTAATTATGATCTTGCAAACTGAAAGGAGGTGGATTCTCTGTGATCTCTATGGTTTACGTTGATTAGCTTTTATGAGGTTTCATTGCTGTGTAATGGAGTCAGGGAACAACTGTTGCACGCTCTTGCTGTGGATGGAATCCAGGCCGGAAGCAAGAAGCAGCCCACATCTCACATCCTACACCCGTGTACCTTCATGCAGAAGAAATTAAAGGCAGTTCACCGTCACAAAGAGACAATCTGCAGCCCACAAAATACACGGTTCTTAAAAAGTCTTGTGTTTTCAAGGTTAGAAAGATGCTTGAATTTGAATATGCTCTTTGAAAAATGCTTGATTGATCAACATAATAAAGGAAAGTTCTAGACATTAGGAAGCCTTAAATAATCACAATCAAAAGATGCAATCAAGGTTTAAATGAACAGCCAGTGACAATACACATTGACTGCTGTGGCTCTAAAGGAACTCTCTAAACTTTATTTTGGTGGTGAAGGCTTCGAGAGTCTTGACATTTTTGTTTTAGAAACCTTGAAAATGAAGCCTGGGCAGATGTCAAAATGCACTTTTGTGTCTCGTGAATCCCTGACATACAATTTGTGTTTAAGCTTGTTTCTTTCTTTCTTTTTCAAATGGGAGCCGATGTCACTAGACGCTTTACATTGATAGTGTTTTATTTGAATAGCAACAAAAACACGACCTACATTAACTAATACAAAGTAATAAATAAATAAATGATTGTTAGTTTTGGCAGTGTGCTGCACTGGGTGTGTACGGATGAATCTAATCCAACTGTGAAGGTGATCTGGCAGAGATGTTACGTTTGAGAGAAATCCAGAGGGAAGCCACTTACAGAGCTGTATTTATCACTCCCATTAGTCAAAATCCCACTGAGGAAAACGCGGTGGGTACCCAGCACAATGGCACAATTGTTTTTGTGCGGTAGGGGAGGATAATATGAAGTGCTTTTAATATTCACACGTCTGTTACCGGTTTGGATCGCACGCTTCTTCTCCTTTCCAGGAGGGCTCGTTGAGCACCGGGCCCCGGGGCCAACAGGTGGATGTTAGGTGCGTTCTCTCGCTGCGTCTGCACAAACACACACACACCGGGAGACAACATCGCAGAATGGACGGCATAGTTCAAATGTTTTTAATTAGCTTGTAATAGTACCTTTGTGTTCCAGATCTGCGTCATTAGCATACCTCATGAGTCAGAAAAGGACGATTATGTTCCATCATGCCACCCATCGATGTTTTCTTTGGGCATGCGGTGCGATGTTATCCAGCAGGGGTGCCGGTCTCTGCATTTCAACACAAAGCATTTTGTTTTAGTGCTAATTACATGGCAGGCAAAGGCAGATGGGCCCTGTTTCTTCCTCCCCTCTGTGGGTGACAGTTATTGACAATCAGCCCTGTCTAGCCATAATATCCCTGAGGCTCTCAATCAACCACTTCCAACGTAAACATTGCAGGGAGAGGAGCTTCAAATGGGGCATATTTTACCCTGACAACTGTAACTATGTTCAACAAATTAGTCCCAGAATCCCTGGGTGTTTACACTACTTGAAATGAAAGAGATTGCCTTTCCTCTGACTGACAGTAGGGCTCCTTCAGATTTGCTGTTTTGTTTTCATTGCCGCGGTTGTGAATGGGCACAGCGGATGACACCCACTCAGAGATGCCAGTCTGATTCAGATCTGGAGTGTGTGTGTGTGTGTGTGTGTGTGTGTGATTGCCACAGGGTCAAACTGTATTTGCAAACTTTGGAATTTGTTCGAGCCTGTATTGCATTACAGATTTACTGCACAATAAATCAGAACCGTTTGACTGGTGTCTGTTTTGCGGGTGATTACAGGAAGTTTATTTTTCCAATTATTCCATGAACATTTAAATCTGCTGTCACTCCTCTGCCCTGACATATTCCAAGTCTGTTTTATGGTTTGTGTGTGTGTGTGTGTGTGTGTTCTTGTTTCTGAAGCTAGCATCAACGATCAGCGCCACAAATCTTTTTAAACCCAAAGATTTAGTCGGTGTGTTTCCCTGTTGAGTGACTCTCGATCTTGTGTGAAAATGGTTGGAAGGGTCAGCGCCTGTGAGTGACCCTTAGCTATTTCTTCGCTCCTCTGATTGTCCCACGTCTGCATCCAACACTTAGTCACACCAGCTTCAAAGGAGGCAGCTCGTCACACCCCGCACATCAAAGAGCCACCTTCAACATCCAGTCCAACTGTACGAGGGGGGGGATTCATACGCAGCTTGTAAAAGGACCCATAGAAGTCACATCCTCTGGTCCCTAATGGACCAGATGTGACATACACAATGTTGCACTGGTCCTTAAAGATGCAATTCACTTACGTTCAGAGCACTTTTCATATGTTTGAGGTCTAGACTGTACTCTGTACTGTACTGTAAATTATATTAGTGTCATTTTAAGACTATTCATAACGTTTAATTCTTAAGAATATTCAGATCGTAGGAATGAAAACAATACCAGTCTGTTAACATTAATGGGCTCCGCTCTCTCATTTGGTTTAAACCCAAAATTTTCCCGCCTTAAAGCTGTGAAACCAAGTCTATTTAGACTTTTTCTTGTTAAACTTTGTGGCTGGAGTTATTCATTCGTCAGGAGAACGACCTGGCTGTGAGATGTTCACAGTCCTCCTGGGAATTGAACCAGCAACAGGCTGCAAACGAGCAATTAAGGGCAGTTTATAAAGTGTTTAGATGACAGAATATGCCAACAGCACATTCAAGTGCAGACAGAAAGATTTTGGAATCTACCAACAAGAAGGTGTAAAACATTTTATCAGTTGATATTTAAAGTACATAAAGTATTTAATAGTGCTATGTAGATTAATAAGAGGCCATTCAAATGTGGAAATTAAGAAGAATTTGGGCTTGCAGCATTTTAGTGGAGCACATCCTGATTTTGTCATGTCATTACACACCCAAATGTTTCCTGCAGCAGGAGGACACTGATCACTGCAGTTTACAGTAAACAAGGTGTTACTGCAACATTGACAGCTCACAAAATGCTTCAGGTGATCGCCAAGTCATATATCATACTGTCAAACATCCCCGAGGAGCTACAGCTTTCTCTTTAAACCCTTTATCTCTGCTGTAATCTGTCCCTTAAACCCAAAACACCCAAAATATGTTTTTAAAAGAAGGACCAAGAAAATACGGGGAGGCAAATATACAAGGAGGGAGAGAAGAGGGAGACAGAGAGAAGAAACAGTGGCTCCATCTACAGCCACCTCAATTAAAGCATTGACAGCTTCCAATAGATCCGTCTTCTTCAGCCCTGACAGCTGCTGTAAGCCCTCTGAGCACCTCCAGGCTGAGACACACAAACACAGCGGAGGTGTCGGGCTGTCAGAGGAGCACCGTGAGCTGTGCTCTTGGCCTCAGATCTCGTGCTTTAGTAAAACACCAGGTTTCTGCCTTTGCTCTCGGGAGTTTGGAAGTTGGAGTGCAGGTGGTCCGACATTCTGCCAAGGTGATCTGAATCTGAATCTGCGTAAATTACAGCATCTGAGAACCTCACTTTCACGACGTGTTGAGACGAGGCTCGCGGCCGCAGATCATTCTCTCTCTCTCTCTCTCTCTCTCTCTCTTTGTCTCTCTCTCTTTGTCTCTCTCTCTCTTTTTCTGCATGCCCATGTCTTTTTTTGATTTCCTTCCTTTATTTCTCCTCCTCTTTCTACTTTTGCTGTGCGTCTCCCTCTCTCTGTCTTCTCTCTTCACTCCACACTGTTGTCGTTTGGTTTAGTTTGATCTGTATTCTGATTGATTGTATCCTGAATAATGTGGATCAATATATGTTGCATTTCACTGCAGTGTAGCTACACTATGATGGTAACAGTAAACACGGTCTGTACAGTGTCTTGAAAGTTATGTTTTCAAGGTTAACAATATGCTTGAATTCAGATGTACTCCTTGAAAAATACTTGATTTTCAACATAATCTGGTGTTTTATCATCAACACAATCACTCATGGAAACCAAAAATCTTTAAACTTTTATAATGAAACGATCCTGTCGTCATATTTGTTTATTGTCTCCTGGCATTTAGTTAGTATGTGATGATTAAGACTTTGACAGTGTGGAATTCAGAGTGAAATTATTTGGTTTAGGTACCTTGACTGGTTTAGGTGCTTGAAAACTGCTTGAATTTCACTCTGGACAAACAGAAATCTGTACGAACCCTGAGCGAAGTACAATACAGAACACTGAAAAGATATTCAACTAGTCAATTTGTCGATCTTAAACTCAAGACTGACTATTCACCTTTATGGAAGTAACCAGGATTTTATTTTTGAAAAGATGAAATGCAGTCAAGCATCTGTCAGTGTGAAAAACGACTCCTACTAGATCAGTGTTTTTCTCCACTCCACTTAGTTTACTCTCTGTTCATATGCTGTACTTAAGATGTCAGAATGAATATATTAACATTTATTTTTTGGTTTGACTTGTAAAAACTCACATTTTGTCTTTGTGGAAGTTTAACTTTCTATGGCAAAAACCTGGAAATGCACAACTGTAGGGAGACTAGATTAAATGCAGTAGAAAAGAAAGTGTGAACTGAAACATTCATGCCTTCTCACAAGTCTTTTTCTCAAACCTTTTCTGTTCCCAAGTCTCCAATTTTGGACCTTGAGATATTTTGCTTTAACGTCTTTCCCGAGAAGTTCTGTTGTTTATTTAGGGATTAATTTGTATTCCCCCGAGGTAATTACAGATACATCTTGTCTTCTTCCCTTCATGAATGTGTTCTGAGCTCCTTGGTTGTGGGAATGTGAGGCAGTTTTCACGTCTGTGGGTTTGTCGCACGCTCTCACCCTGCTCTCTGGATGTACAAACAAACTGTGCGCAGATGGGGACAAAAGGCAGGCTTATGGGCGAGGCGAGGAGGAGTCAGGTGGATCAAGGAGCCATGTGAGAAAGGTGGAATCTCCCGGCGATCCTCCTGGGACCACCACCAGGAAGAGAAATGTCAGATTTATAGGATTCAGCCTTCTCCTGGGAAACAAGGAGGCTTTGACGCACTCACATACAGTAACAGCTTTCACACACATATTCTGGGGAAAATGCAATAACTGAAAGTAGATGGATGGTTTAACACTTTTTACCGATGCTGAGAAAACAAGCTGATGGGTTTCACACGCGCAGGCACATTCAAACTTGCACAGTCCCACAGTTCCTGATAAAAAGACATCATTCACAAATAAATGTCAGATTACAGGAAATATTTCACACATGTTCCCTTATGTAAACTTAAGTATCTGGTTCTTTTTAAATGTCTTTTTTTTCCACATATATCAGTGAAATGTATGTATGACTGCATTATTTATTTGATTTTTCTATCAAAATAAAATACATCACATAAATTATATATCTTAAGGTGTTTTCAGAACAGATTACCTAAAGATATTATCATTATCATCTTCCTTGATTTATTGTTATGAACCAACATACTAAGGCAAATTCCTTGTATGTGAAAACCAACTTGACAATAAACTTGATTCTGATTTAACCCGTAAATCAAGATTACGTTTAAAAGCACCATAATTATTTTTGATGGTTTCCCATAGGAGGAAAAACAACTTTAAAAACTGCCTGTATTTCCCAAACTAAAAATATAGGCTGTCATGTTTTTCAAATGGCTTCAGGAGAAATATGAGTGTGAGGATGGCAGGTCTGTGGGACCCCGGCCTGAAGTAAGAAGATAGATTAGAGAGATTACAGTTAAAGAGTATCTCGTCCTGCGTGGAGCCCCTTCTAAACACCAGCTCCCATCAGATGGGCCCGGACCGAAGGAGGAAACAGCAGAGATTATACCCGTTTAACAGTAATCCCTCTCCTCTGGAGCAACGCCAGCACAGAGCAGACCACCACTCGACTGCAGAGACAAAGAGAGACTCAGAGGGAGAGACAGATTCAAACTTTTCCAACAGTTAATGATGATTTGTGTTGTTCTGCATTATTTAAAAGCTGCACGAGGCAGATTTAATGGCAGCAAACTGGAAGAATAATTCACTGATACTGATACGTAAACTCCAAATGCTGCACATTTAACATCAAGGGATTAGGGAGCTTTGGTTTTCAATCCTGACATTTGTCATTTCTCCACCTTTTCCAGCACACTAAGGTTTTTCTTTTACTATAAAGGCTAGTTTTGTTGAGTTTATATCTGTCTTTAGTCCCTTATCTTAAACTAGAGATGTGTTAATGGTCTTTATGAGTCTGAGTTTTAGTCCAACAGCAGCACCTGAGGCACAAAGAGACACAAAGCTACTAAAAACGACACGGCCTGTAGTCGTTTTGTTTCTCTATTTCAGTTTGGCTGTCTTGCTCCTTGGCAGATTGGAACAAAGCCGTCCTTAGCCCACCTAAACATGGCCATACAAGCTCAGAAATTCATTTGGGCCTGTAGGAGTCTATCATGTCTCAGTAAGGTGGAATGGGAAGCTCCCTAATGCAACTGTTGATCCTTAAGATTATCACACATAACAAAAGAATGTAACTAATAGGATTTAAGTCTAAAATATATCCTGTATCATCATGTAGTTTCTGGTGTCTTTCATTTAAAGTCCCTTTAATTTTCTCTTGGTGTTGGTGAAGCTGTCATTTCCAAATGCAGTTTTTTGCACATCACTAGTTTGTGTTTATGTGTGACTGATGGCCAATCTATATATTTTTTAACAGTATTTCTGTGTATATTATTACAGCTTTTGACTTGTATGTAAAACATCGACCTGTTGAATATTTGTCAGCTGAGAAGGAATTGTTTTCTTGCTGTGATCATAAAAATATGCCTATTTTAAATCAGCCTTTACAAACATCATTAAATAGAAGCCACTTAGATTTAGTCATAATTTAGTTTTAGGCTTTGAATTAAAAGAGGAAGAAGAAGTAGCAGGTTCAAATCCTGTGTTTTGAATTTTGGTTGTGCAGCAAGCGATTTAATGCATTCAGATTATGGACCTTTAATAGAGATCTGACAGTACTTTATAATTATTGCCTTTAAAATACATTAATTTAATCATTTGAAAAACAAAATGAAAAACAAATCTCTGCAACAGGCCGAGGCCAGCGGGAGATCAAGGACACAAACAGACAGACAAACTGACTGATTGACTGATTGGAGGATAGAAAACCTGCCAGACAGACTGATAGCTTGCTGACTCATCGTCTGGGAATGAAAGTCAGAGGTTGGAATGAGTGAGTTAGTGAATGAGCGAGGGAGGAGAGACATAGAGAAAAACAGAGAGAGAGAGAGAGATAGAGAGAGAGAGTAACGTTTAGAAAGCATAAATTGGAAAATGAATCTGTTAACTCTGCTGATAACTGGTTCAGTGCCAGACCACACACACGGGTGAACAGATATGGATGGCTACACACGCACACACTCGAACACATGTAACAGACAAACACACACACACACACACACACACACACACCGCATACCTGGCTGGGTGGGCTTGGTTGCTCGAGGCTGCAGTTGTAGTTGTAACCTGTCTCCGTGGCAACAACTCAGGTGACAATCAGAAGTCTGATAAGCTGCAGCAGAGCAATTATAAAAACTAATAATCAACACATCAGTCAGTTTATACTGCTGTACTATACGCTTGTGTAGTCATTATACATGTATATTAGTTGTGCATGGATAAAGATATAACATGCATGAACTAAAACTCATAACTTAAAATCTAGAAAACAAATAATACTCATGTCGAGCGGTGCAGAAATGGCTTTGAATGTTGTTTGTGAATTACTTACAGATGCTGGATATTCCACTTTACAGCTAAATTAACGCATCATCATCTCGGTGGATACAGATGTCTTTGTCAATTTTAACCTGTAATTTCTAACCATTATGTTCTTCCTAACTTGTAATTGGGAGTATATGAGTCATGGCTTAATTGGCGACATGTAGGAAAATGGTATAAAGAGATAACAAGAATTATTTCCCCACTTTACAGTAATGTGACCATGTGATCACTTTAAGGTCAAACCCTTGGAAAGGAAGCTCTTAGTAAGCATTGTGTAACTTAAATTTTCATAATAGGTCTGTTTTCCGAGAAGATAATGTATATGTAATGATATTAAATTGGCATCCAGCGCGATCAGAAGGCCGTAACACAGTTTGACATGACAAGACGTTTGTTTGTGTGTTTTACTGTAATACATTCACTCATTACTTTATGTGCTTCAAAGTTTAATATGATCTTTGAAGCAAGTTAATGGAGCAAGCACATATTTTCATTAACATTGATGAGCTTATTAGTTCATATTTTCCAGTAGTACTTGTTTGTACCTGCAGAGGGCAATGCAGGGCTAGAAGTTGAAAGTGTTTTTATGTCTCTGTGTGTGAGTGGTAGAACATCACAGCCTTTAAAACAGACTCCATGGCTGAAATGTAACAATTAACTGTAAGAAAATCCACAAAACACTCACGTAGTAACACAGTATATATTGTCTGATGTCTGCAATGCTTTATTTTGCAAGTTTGAAATTGCATAATTGTTTCCAAAAATGTTTCCAGGAAATAATTAATAACAATTTTTCCAATTTCCAATGATTTAATTACAGTTATAGTGTAATATAGAGGGATCTATAGTCAAAAAATGTAAAATACAAACATTTATGAAGATTAAAGTTTATGATATAAGTGAATTATTTACTTGGGTTTATATAACCTTTAGTCTCATAGAGATCAAGCTATGGTTTGCAAGAGAGACCCGGTGCAGCAGAGAGAAAGAAAAAGCTGTTTTCCTGCTTATAAAGTGGACAAACTAAACTCTTAACTCTGAAATATCAGAACATCATTTCTACTTAAATTATATAGATGGTTTATAGGAAACCCTGCAGGAAATTCTACAAAATTAAGGGATCCATAAAACAAAGCGTAAACATGACGTCTTGCTTCAGATATGATTATATTATTAAAATGTTGCGTTCTTTTGATTTTAGTTTTTTAACCTTTTTTACATGACATTACATTTAATTTAATTTATTATTTATTTATTTTCCAATTCCTTTACATGGTATATCGTTGTAGGTACAGTAGCTACACTTTGACCGGACATATCAGAGCTTCCAAACATGTGACATTTTGATTATGGGATGGTCTCAAAACCCACCACAAAAAAAAGTATTGTGTCTAAAAGTATATTGTATGTAACCCTACAACTCATTCATTAAGAGCACAGAGTTCAAAGTGGGTTTTTTGGAGCAAAGCAACACAGAGGCTTATTCAATCTATACGCAGTCCATCGAAACCACAGGTACAGGTAAAGGTTGACAGGACAGCCAATATAAACTAATCACAGACCTTTGCTGAAACAAAACACATTTCCCTAGATAAAATATTTGACTTCTAAATCTCTCTTCCCCTGTACCTCCACCTCAAATATAATCAGCCAGACCGAAAAGTTCCAGACCGAGGGAAATATTTCTTTACACATTCACAGTGGGATTAATCTGCCCAAACACCAGCCAGCAGGAGTCTCAGTTAAACAAACACTTGTCAGAGCCGCTCTGGAAGCACAAACAAATCCATGGGTTGAGTTCTGTGCAAGAAGCACAGTTTGTCTGGACAAGCAGCATCAACCCGATGCCAAGTTAAAAGACAAAAGGTAAAGACAGGTGGAAGTAAGGGTGTAATGTTTATTTGAAGACACAGTGGGAAATGTTCACGACACTACAATTATAGTCTTACCAATGTGAGCGTTTAGACACAAGTGACATCCTGACCTGAACAAGAGACATGTTAGCAGTTGAGAGCTTTATGAGCTGCATCATCGCTGACACAGAGAATAATTAGATGCTGTTGCAAATACATGTCAGCGTCATGTTTGAAAAATATATTTTATCTGCATTTGTGTGTTTATTGGTGGGTTCAGATCGGAAGATGAGGTTCCCTCTCTGGATGTTCCGGGGTCCCGATGGAATAACTAATCAATCTTTTGTCACCTTTCTAATGAAGCCTGGAGGGGGTGGGGGGGTTAATGTCTGCTGTCTGGTTCTGTTCATGTCTGGGTTTCTCCTCTTCGTCAGGAGGTGATGAAGACCCTTATATCACCTACAGTATGGGATGACAAGATGTTTGCTATATTACCTTTTTGATGAGTCAGAATTATAGATATAGGTCGATTGGACTGGACTGCAGGTAAAATGTAGTTTTTTCATTGAAAGCCATGTTAGTCTGCAAACTCCAAACCTTTTCATCACAGTCAAACTGACCTCCTGTTGATGTTTCATTTGTTTAACTGATGATTTACGTGGTCATTTAATGTACCAGGTACTGTTTGTTGGAGATTTAAACCACATTGTATTTGGATTACATTCTTGCAATGTATTTTTTGCAACAACAAACAAATATTCAAATAGGAACAATGTCCATTCTGAGGTCTCATCCAAGAGGCTAAAATGTCCAAAGTACAGAATCTTGATATCTTGACCACTTGATATCAATGACATGCTGAATAATGTCTCAGTTCATTATTTACAGGAAGGTTTGTGGGTTTATGTTAAATGTATGATTGATATCTTATATGTGCTGTACACTAGACTGTTTTGTGTACAACATGCAGCAATAGACAAACTTATCACTGGATAATTGACATATTTTGCAGGTCACAAAATCTAAGTGACCTGTTGCAACTGCAAAGTATGCCACAAGTACTTACTTGTTCCAGATGGACTGTGTTTCATGTTTTCCTGCTGGATTTATGGGGAGAGTGTT
>JAVQJL010080561.1:0-32475 GCA_036024295.1 Nannoperca obscura
GATAGTTTTTAAAGTGTCGTAATTAAGTCTAGACTGATTGTCCCTCTGCATGTTTTAGCTTGTCTCTGTATTACTGCCAGGCATTTCCATATCAGAGGGGCTTAATAAACACATAAGTGACCTGCCCTCCCATGAGACCAGCCGTGTGTACCACCCAACTACGCTGAAGGGTTCAAAAAGGCATTTTTAAAACCCCTTTCACATGAGGAACTATGGGAATGTGGTGGTGGGTTGAAAAAAATCACACACAAGAGCTATTTTAGTACTGGGAGGGATACGGAAAGCAGTTTTCCACACATTCCTTTTAGAGTCTGTCTGGTACGGCAGTCTGCACACCAGACTAAAACCCGGCTGGCCGAGAGGCAGTTATTGCCATGTAAGGTTTTTAATATTTCAAACTGTTGCATGTTTTATTCAGAGGCATAAACAGAAGTTTTCCTGTAAAGCTAGTATTGTGTGTCGGGAGAAGTTAGTTTGCTCTTTATCAAGATAAATAATTTCACGGCATGGCAGTAAATTGGTAACACACTGACATTTTCTGATAGGGAGTGATTTATGACAGCGTCAGGCATTGATTTATAACAGTGACTTGATGATTTGATTACGATTTCTCCGTCCCAAGTTTTAATCTTGTGCAGTGTTAATCAAAAAGGGGGAACAAAGAGCACTGGACCTGATGAGATGAAGAACCTCCTTACATTTGATACATTTGCTTTATGTGTATTGCATTTGTAATTTCTCGCTCTACAATAGATCGTGAACGGCCGTCTGCAGTACAAGTTCGACTGCGGCAGCGGACCCGGCCTCGTGTCAGTCCACAGCGCTCAGGTTAACGATGGGCAGTGGCACACTGTCTCACTGGAGGTGGATGGTAACTACGCTAAGCTGGTGCTGGACCGGGTGCACGCCGCCTCAGGCACAGCGCCGGGCACCCTGCGAACCCTCAACCTTGACAACAGCATTTACTTTGGCGGCCACGTACGCCAGCTCGCCCCGGCTCGACACGGACGCAGCCTGCCCATCACCAACGGGCTGCGCGGCTGCATGGAGGCCATCGCCCTGAACGGCCAGGAGCTGCCCCTCAACACCAAAGCTCAGCGGGCCCATGCGGTGCTGGAGGACATCGTAGACGTGGCTCCAGGCTGCGCACTTGCACCTGCTGAGAGTTGTTCCAGCAACCCCTGCACCAACGGAGGGAGCTGCACATCGCTGCCTAATGGAGGTATGTGATTTTTTGCTCAGCTCATTGCACTCACTCAGATTTTCACTGGAGTAGCTTGAAGTTGAATTTTAAGTAGTTCGTTGTACATTTTCTTTCCGGTGGAGATAAAGAGGAATTTCAGTTCAGTCGTGCCCTAAATTCCTTACCTGATCATGTACTCCAGATTAACTGCAAATCAAACATAGCTTCTTTGCTAATGGAAACCAGGTGTAGCAGCTGAAGAAGTGAACCCATCTTTTATTGAAGGCTACTTTTTTATCATAGACACGTCCCTGTGCTGTGTTAATGTGCAGTTAGTGTTGTTTGATATTAATGCAAACTCAACACATGTGCATCTGTTTCATATTATAAACCTGCCAGCGGTTCAGAGGGGCATAAACCCTCACCATCCCTGGAAGGCTTTTTGTAAAACATCTGCAGGACGTGTTGAGTTTCAGTAACATCAGCTCAGTAAAGAGGAAAAAGAAAAGGAGAAACAGTGTGATAAGCATATTGTGCCATCGTAAGACTGGAGTTAATATAAATTATGCAATTTTTTCCCCCACCTGGCCTTTACATGTTTTAAGAGACAAGAACTGAGAATTTACAGTAGTTTAGGTTTAAAACAAGCATCCACTTGTTGAGTGTCATTGTCTTCACAAGTCTTTTTCTTCTTCTGAATTTCACAGGCTACTTCTGTAAGTGTCCTGCCTCCTTCATGGGCACCCACTGTGAGATTGGCATGAGCCCTTGTGCCTCCAACCCCTGCCTGTACGGGGGCACCTGCGTACCTCGTGCAGACGACTTTTACTGCCAGTGCAGAGGGCAGTACTCGGGACAAAGGTATTGCACCTTTTTCTTTTTGGTCTCCAAATTCACCACTCAGTACAAATCTTTCACGTGTCAGAAATGTGAGTCTTGACATGGTTTTTGGTGGTTGTTTGAATTCAGGTGCCAGCTGGGTCCGTACTGCAGAGACAACCCTTGTAAAAACAGTGGAAAGTGTATTGACAGCCTGGACGGTCCAGTGTGTGAGTGTGAAGCGGGCTTCCAGGGAGACCGGTATGTTCAAATTCACGAAGTAAACTAAATTATTTAATATATCCAACTAGACAAGTTTGATCTTTTGCATCAGCAGTTTGTAACATTTCACCCTCAAACACACCTCAACAAATTCCAATGTTTTGTCCAGGTGCCTGAGTGATGTTGATGAGTGCATCAAGAACCCCTGTGCCAATGGAGCCCAGTGCCAGAACACGTATGGCTCCTACAAGTGTAACTGCTCGCTGGGTTTCAGCGGGCAGATGTGTGAACTGCGTGCCGAGGTCCGCAACGAATTTGTCTCCACCTCCTGGAACATCGGCCTGGAGGAGGTAATCGGCATTGTGGTCTTCGTGTCCAGCATCTTCATCCTGGTCCTCCTCTTCATTATTATCCGAAAGAGGGCGTGTCGCAGCAAGTCAAAGGCCGGCGATGACAAACACCCCGGAGGTTCAAGCGTGCCTCACTCCTTCCTCCAGAGACCTTACTTTGACGCCAAACTCAACAAGAACATCTACTCGGACATCCCGCCTCAGGTCCCCGTGCGGCCCATCTCCTACACTCCCAGCATTCCAAGCGACTCCAGGAACAACCTGGACAGGAACTCGTTTGAGGGTTCGGCCATCCCGGAGCATCCAGAGTTCAGCACCTTCAACCCGGACTCTGTGCACGGACACCGCAAGACTGTGGCTGTGTGCAGTGTAGCACCCAATCTCCCCCCTCCCCCTCCCTCCAACTCAGTCTCAGACAGTGACTCCATCCAGAAGCCAAACTGGGACTATGACTATGATAGTAAGTTTACTTCTCTACTTGCCCGTGCCTAGGCATCATTACATTTATTGCATTGATGGCATTTAACACAATCCATAGTTCTTTCTCTTGTAGGTGCACACAGTTTTAGTGTGTGGCTGGGCTGCTAATGCACAGGGCTAAGAGTGGATCATTCAAAGCCATCACTGACTCTCAGTGGAGTTGTATCATAATGATATTTAGCGAAATTCTGGGTAACTCCATTTTACAGGTCCATAATTTCTTAATTATTTTCTTTAGTTATTAGTTTCCTGGAAAGGGTGTAATTTGGTCCTAATTATAGGGAAACAGAGTGTTTAATTGGTACGCTTCTTGTTAAATCATTCCAATTACTTGCTAGTTTAACCTGTAAATGTTTCTACAGGCAAGAATACAATTCTACATATATGAACAATGTTTCCAATTATAAAAAATAATGAATTCATATTTATTTGGGTTTAAGTGGAGTAGTTATTTCAAATTCCTGCTTATAAACTCAAAAGAACTAACTAAAGTGACTGTCTTTATTAAACTATCTTAACGTTGTCTCTATTCTCTCTATAATATGTACCACATGACGTAGATCTTTCCAGGAATTAGGATATTATGGACCCTTAAAATAAAGTGTTACCAAATTTAGTTAATTCCACACTCAAATCCAAGAACAATGTGGTGGTTTTATGTGAAGCGTTTTGCCTCATGCATAACAGTGACGCACAGTTTGATTATATTGTGTGTGATTTAACATACGTTTTCCAACTATTTAAATGTAGAAAATCCCATAACGATGGAAAAGCAGCAACATCCCACAAACAGTTGATATTGGACTCTATTCAAAAGTGAATACTAATACATTTCAACTGTATTGATCTGCCCTACATGGGACATATGATCAAACTGTAACTTTTCTTTCAGCTAAAGTGGTGGACTTGGACCCGTGCCTGACCAAGAAGCCTGTGGAGGACAGTGCCTGTCACCCCTACAACACCAGGGGCAGCATGTCTGAGGTCCAGTCCCTCAGCTCCTTCCAGTCAGAGTCCTGCGATGATAACGGTATGCTGCCATTCAGCATGTTGAGTCTGCCTCTCTTACTCATTTGGAGAAAAATTAACAAGACAACATAGTTTAAAAAAATACCACATTTTATAATGCATCAATGTATGAAATGTCATTTTGCACTTGTGATGAGTTATTGTTCTTTTTTTTCTTCTTTTTTTTGTCGGATCAGCCTGCAGGGTTTTTGCAACCGTTACCTTTGTCTTGTAGAGCCTTACTAATTTGTATGCTAACACTGTTTCTTTGCATGCTCAGAATGGATGACCCTAATGGTGGCTCTGGGGTCACATGTTCTTTTCTCTTTCTTTTTGCTGCGGGGCTTCAGCTCCCATATGGATCAAATCAGTCCACAGATCCAGAACAAGGTTTTAAATAGGGGGTCCAGCCTGTAAGTCCACAATCACTGCCGGTACAGATGGAAGCAATCACAACAACTTGTACTGTGTAATCCTCCCGGGATTATTTTTATTTTATTTTTTGTCGGCTCTCCGTTTACCTGTGTTCTATAGGAGTTTGATGACTTACTAAGCAAGCACTGAAAATCACTCACAAGGTCATTGACTTTTTGCATTTTAATTTTTTTTATTTACAAGCATGCCTTATCTTCTTTTTTTTGTCTTGTTTTTTGTTTGTCTGTTTTTCCCCCCTAAAAATGTAGCAACAAATGGATGTTTAAAGCAAACATCAAGGAAAATATCACAATGGTATATATGCATACGTTATGTTCTGCCATTCCCTCTTCATATCATGCTTATCATTACTGGGATATCATCACGTTGGGGATTGTGCTGCTCATAAGTCATGAAAAACCTTCATCTCTTACCTGGAAAATTGAAAATGAATCCTAAATTGGATTTGAAATTGAATATTTCCTAAACAGGTCATTTCTATTTGCTGTTTCCCTCAGTTTGTCTTCTTGTCTAAACACACACAGGCTTTCCTCTGTGTTGGGGTTGGAAATGCGTTTGTATCTCCGGGGGATTTCACTGATTCTTCCATCTGTACTGTCAATGGCACCCCATAGCATATCAGTATGCTGTTGTTGTGTGTTATCTTGCGCAAACCAAACCCAGAACTGCTTGTGTTGGCATCCCTCCCACCACCATTCACTCCATATGTGTTTTTTTTTTCTTTCTTTCATTTTTAATTATAAAAGCATTTGAACTAATGCTAGGTCTCTTTCACCCACTCTCCTCTGCCCTGCCTCTCACAAGCCTCCATAGTGACAGTAATCCGCCAAGTCAACTCTGTTGTTGACACGGTGGAAGGAGAAGGTACTCTTTTATTGCTTCCATCTGCCAGTATAGCTTTTGTCCTTGGTGTTGGGATATGAAGTGGAGGTTGTGGTGCTGCCATTATCTTACACTGACAAACCTCATCCAACCCTGACGTGTTGCTTTTTTAGATTCAGCTGTTAATTAAAAAGATATGCAAATGCAAAATTAAGCAGGCACAGAAGTGTTGCCTTCAAGTACTGATCTTTGCCAACTTTTGATTACACTCCTCAAGAAGTCTTTTTAAGAAAATGGCAGCCCTGTTGTCCATTAATGAACCTGTCACTCCCTTCATCATTATTTTGTCTCAGTGTTTCATTGTCCTCATTTCATTCGTGTTCTTAGCTGATTGTTCTTTCCTCTCAGGTTTTAACTTGTTCTTTCTCTCTTTCTCCTCCTTCTTGCTTCATGTAAAGAGTCTTTTTTGGCTCATGATCTCAAGAACCCAAGAGGTGACTTTTTACATCTTTGTTTGCCTGACGTTCACTGGTGTTGCCACCGATCCGACCCTCTAACTCTTAACCACTAACCCCCGAACTTAATAAGCAGAGGGTTATCCCTCCACTGTAAGGCCAAGCTGGTGTGACATTAAAGGTGCCTCTGTAAGATTATTGATCATCCCCCCCAAAAAAAATCCCATGCATGGCTTTAATGCAGTGACACCTTTAAAAAAAATGTTTATCTGAGCTTTATATCATCAAAGGTTTTGACTGACTGGTCGTTTGTTTGTGTTTGTGTGTCTGTTACTACTGTTAAGAGTTTGTCAGGATTTACAGGAATTCAATAAATAATATTTACTATATGTTGAAGTGGATTAGTTAACCTGAAAGTTTCATTATATTTTTGAAATATAATTTATTTGGTGAAGGACAACTCTGTCTAAGTAACAGTGAAACGGAAGTTAGTTATCATCTGTAAATCAAATCCCATACGTTTGTTCGGATCATTCAGAAATGGGTGTGGCTTAGCAGATATGGCGAGGTGAAATGGAGCTGTAGAGGACTGTCGGTTACCACCCACAGTTTTCCACGTTTTTGCCAACTGATGTCCAAGCGCACAGTTGTGACCTGTGATATCGCTCTGCTAGTTGCTACGGCTCACAGGGTCTAGCTAGTTTAGCTAGTTAGCTAGTAGCCTCAAATCACATTTTTATTGAATACATTTATGTATATGCACTGATGAGTTTGAGATGATTAATCAAAAATATAGACGATATATAAACAATTTACAGGAAGAAAAAAGGGCGATTTTGCTATAAAAATACTCAAAGAAGATTTTTTGTTTTCACACATTTTTGGTAAACAACAAGAGATAACTGAGCCTCAGGGAGACAGAAGTAGTGTTTTTTATTTCACTTTTCTTTAAGTCTGTGAATGTGTCTGCAGTGTGCTAAAAAGTTGCTCTCACAAAGTTGTGTGAAGTTAATTGTTTATTAATGAACAAGTCATTGTGTTGCTGTGACAGTGTATTGTGTTACTGTTGCATGGTGTGGGTATTTAACATTAACCTGATGCTATTAGCTGAATGTTAATAATTGCACTGTATGTGATGGAGCTTCGGTCCAGAATTCTAATGAGTGCGTTTGTGCTTTGGGCTTTTCGTACCAAACAGGATATCACTGGGACACATCTGATTGGATGCCAAGTGTTCAGCTTCCTGGAATCCAGGAGTTTCCACAGTATGAGGTTGTGGAGTCACCCGCCCCTCTGTACAGTGACCCGAGTGCCATCGACACCGACTACTACCCCGGCGGCTTTGACATCGAGAGCGACTTCCCTCCGCCGCCAGAGGACTTCCCTGCACACGACGACTTGCCACCGCCACCTTTGCCAGAGTACGGCGACCGCTGCGACACGTTGCGTCCCCTGGGCAGGGATCTGGACTTGGCTGAGACCGGTCCTGAGGGCTCGCCCGGTGTCCGCCAGCGCCCAGCCCTGCCCCAGCTCTACAGCCTTAACCAGTACCTGCCGCAGCACTCCTACGCAAGCGATACCGAGGGCCAAGGTGCTGCTTCCACCTCATCCAACACCACCCCAGCTTCCACCATGGGCACCAGTGGCTACAGAGGGGGCTACCCTCTAGGTTGTAGTCGGGACTTTGACTCCTCAGCTCTGGACAACATGTCCATGTCTCTGTACACATCCACAGCCTCTTGCTCGGACATGTCGGCGTGCTGCGAGGAGTCCGAGGCGATGATAAGCGACTACGAGAGCGGCGATGAGGGCCACTTTGAGCGGCTGGTCATCCCGGGGCTGGACTCCCAACAGCACACTGAAGTCTGACACTGGATCCAAACAAAAGTGCCTGAACCCACAGCTACTCCTTATGTTAGTCCTTCACACACCGACCACACTAAACACGCACAGTATGTGTACAAAACACAACACACACACACACACACACACACACACATGCATTCACACACGCGATGAATTGAGTCAAAACACAGGGGTTGTTGAGACTGGTTGTGAAGGCCAATCGGCTGAGAAGATCTAAAGAAGTTATAGGAGAGACTCTGTAGCATCTTATCGTCTGCTCAGTCCAACTCCTGCCCCATTGAGTTGGTGCCATTGCTTCAAGTCATCATCATATACAGGAAGTGGATTGTCTGAAAGTGGACATTTTAATGTACAACAGGAATAGCATCACAAAAAAAAGAATATCAGTATCTTTGTTTCTATAAATAAATTCAAGCAACATTTTTTTATACAACTCCTCATTTTCAATGTAAATTTAAATGTACAGTTTTGATTTCAAAGTTTACTAGGTTTTGTAGATATTCTTTGCTTTTATTTTCAACAAAAAAAAAGAGTTAAATGGTGTGACATTATCAGCCTTACCGTGCTTACATTCACAAAAAAAAGAAACATTTAAAAAAGAAAGAGGAAAAGAGCGTGGCTTTTCCAAACACAGTGTACTCGTAAAGTTTATCGTCTCCTGCTCATTTCAAAAAGGGTCTTTAATGAACGACTGCATATTCTTGTGTTGTTTTTTTATTTGTTTGTTTGTAAATTTTGACTTTGGAACCTCTTTATTTTTCCACCAAGAAAATGGGACCCAATATATTTATAGTGCAGAGTTATCCATGGACACGTGACTTTTTCAGGTGTCTATGTGTGTGTGAGCAATGCTATGGTCTTGTTAAGGTTTTTATTGAATACTGCCACAAGCTCGCGCTTTCCTACTGGCAATAAATTATTCCTAAAAAATATCTCTGCTGTCTGCGTGCAGTTATTTCCAAACTATATTTATGAATTGAACCAAGTTGTGGTAGTAATTAGTTATCTGGTAACAATATGTTTGCTGTAGCTAGTATTATTTGTGCAAAAACTAAATGAGACAGGCTGAAATATTAATACAAAACTGTCACTTTATTTTAATTGTTTAAAATGCTGTCGATTTTCCAAGCCTAAACTTGCAAGCTTGCACACACAACAATCCAGAAGTGCTGAATCGATTACATTAGAACAAAAAAAACAATTCAACAATTTTGAAAACTGATTCATTTTCGCAACTTTTTAATTTAAAATTCACCGGCTCTAGCTTCTAAAATATGAAGAATTGTTTTCTTGTTCTCATATTAAGTAAGTAAACAACCTTTTGGGGGTTTGGACTGTTGGTCTGACAATTGTCTTGTTAATTGTGATAGGCATTTTTCTCTGTTTTATAGACCAAGCGATTAATTTACAATGATTGGTAAACTAACCAACAACGAAAATAATCCTCAAGTTGCAGCCCTACAATCAAGTATAAAATGTGTTACATAGAATTTGTAGCTTATCGGAATGTCATTTCTCAAAATACATGGTGTCTAGGTTTTGAGTGTTTCACTCAGTGTAAATATCATTAAGCTTCAGTGAAGAGTTGAAGCTGATCCAGAGTACATACAACACTGTCAGACTGGAATAAGATGATTTTTAACAAATCGTCAGTACATCAGGGGAGACAAAAGGGGAAACTATCCAATGGATTTAATATCATGAAAACCTGTCTTGTTTCAGTCTGACGGCTTGGTGTCACCTCCCTCTGGCTGCTTGTATCAATAATCCCTGGTTGTCTCACATGAGGCTGATAAACTAACGTTACCCCGATACCTCCAGGCCTGGTCCACCACCACAGTCTGTGCTGTGTGTTTTGTCGCTGCTTGGCTCCTGGTCACGGCTCCACATGGGACTCACTGCTCTTCTTGCTGATCTCTGCAGTGGAAGGTGACCTTTTGACCTTCTGTCAGGACAGCAGAGTCTCACACTCCATGTGTGCTGTTATATGCTGACTGCTGTCAAGACATATCTCTCCTCAGCTTCTCTAATGAATATGTCACAACATGTCTGGCTGTATGCATGATAGTGGTGCCTACTGTACCACAGGCATGCAGGGCTGGTGCACACTTTCAAAGTAACTAGTGGCTTTTATAATGGTATGAACTCATTTATTAATGTTTAAATGGCGGATAATGAAACATCTATGAGATAAACTTTTGAGTTGCCAGGTTGTGACAAATGCATTTGTGCATTTCCATGTCCAGCATTACTTGCCATGTGTTTCCATCAGGAAGATCTCTCCAGTGAACTGAGGAGTACACTTTTTTTCTATTATACTGCAATCACAAACTGTAAATAAAATTGTTGTCTATACACTTGGGTTTTTGTGTGAAACAAACAAATGTGATTATAATGTGTTAATTAGTGAGCTTTAGAAGTGCTGGTAGAGCCAGGCTAGCTCGTTTTTCCATTTTTAGTCTGTATTAATATTACATATTTACCACATTTACCATATTGACTGGTATCAATGTTCTCATCTAACTCTTCTTAATACATTTGGGTCTTCTTGATTAATTTAAAAGCTATTTAAAAGTACAAAGCAGCTCATACTGGAGGAGGATAAACACAAGGCAAGTGAATTTTTCACAGCCAGGTAACCCTAAAGTTGTCTTTATTAACGTTACTTATCATTTAAATATTCGTTTTAACCTCAAATAAAGCCAGGTTAAGTCTCACTGAGAATAGAAGCCATAAGCAAAGCATCACATCACTTAGGTCTGATGAAATAATTTGATTTACCCAGAAATGGTTTAAGGTAGTGGTGTTGTCTTGCTGTGCCGCTTCTCTAAGCATCAGCCTTTTGATCTGATCCTCTTTGGGTCTGTCTGTACATTTCTCCTCTACCTTTTAAGCACTTTTAACCCTTAAAGGAGGCTGTTGCAAGACCAATTAGTGGGAATAGGCAGTTCCTACTCAGCTGGGTTTCTGAATCAGAATTCTGAAGTTTTCAGAAACAGCATTCAGGCTTCACATGTGGAATAAAACCGCTCCACAGTCTGTGAGGTCTAATGTGGAGAAATGTATATCCAAAACTCTGGCAGTGGCTGGTAATCGAACCACTTTGCAACCACTCATGTGCTACTTAATCTCATGCTTGGTGGATCCAATTAACTCTGGAAATGGCACTAGGTGTTTTTTTCCATTAAACAAATTAAGATTTTCATGCCTATTAATGCATTATTCATATTATGGAATCACGAATGCAGTTCTGTGGGAAAAGAGGCTTTCTGCTTCATGGGTTAAGGGTATTGGCGTTTACATGGAAGGCTGTGAGTCTGTAATACAGTGTGACAGCCACAAGATGGCTACATATGACAACTCATATAAAGCTGGAGGAGGACTGGAGGGTTCTGGGAGCCAAAAACGGCAGAAGAATCCAATGAGAGCCATGTGCAGTCTCATGAAATGATTTCACTCAGTGGATCCTTCTGGCTGAATGAAGGAAAACAACTCAGCCAAATCATGCGATTCATGGATCAGTTGGTATGAAAACCTTCACAGTGATTACGTGACGTAAACTCAAACTCTGCATTATTTCCCCCCACGCTGCCCCGTCTACCCGTGATAACACGCTCTGTTCTGCCCTTAAAGCCAAACTGCAGGGTTCGTGCAAAGTCTTGAAAGTTTGGAAAATGCATATTTTTAACTGACTTTGAATATTATCCTTGAAAAATGCTTGATTTTCAACATAATCTGGTGTTTTATCTACACTATCACTTGTGTAAGCCAAAAATCTTAATAATAAAAATAATATTTGAAATTGAACAATCCCATCGTCACATTTGTTTGTTGTCTCCATTGCATTTATAGTAGCAATTTAGATGTGATGATAAAGGCTTCGAGAGTCTGACAGTTTGGGGTTTTACGTACCTTATAAGTGCTTGAAAAGTGCTGGAATTTTCCTCTTAAAAAGCCGTACGAACCCTGATATTGGCAGACTTTTAAAAAGTCCATACTTTTTATATGTATGCCATTCACGAACTTCATAAAAATTGTTCTCACAGAAAGTTAAAACAGTCAGTGTAATCCAGAGTTTTTGACAGCAAGATTCGTTTTTCATCTCTCACAGCTCATCAGCTATGATTTGCCGTTTGCACAGAATGTGTGCACAGGACTGTTAATAAATGCAAGTTGAGGTTCCTCGTACAATGTGCAAATATCAAATACCTCAAATATCAAGTCAAATCAAACCGAGGTGTCTGAGAAACCCGGAGGGTGGAAGGAGGTGATTAACAAGAGAGAGTTTAAACATGTCTACACGGTGCTGAATGACCTAAAAATCTAGCCCGTCATTCAGAAGAATTATGCCGACAGACCCAGAAATATCTGATCTATACAAAAGACTAGGAGGTGATATTAACATCGACCCACCTCAGCTGTCTGCGTCAACATTATTATCCACAGACAATGCAGACAGGGACAAACCCTGAGCTGCTGCAGGGAAAACAAGACACTTGTTGAGGTGGCTTTGTTACAACAGAAGCAGCAGGCATAAAAAAAAACAAAAAAGAAAACGAGGCAACGTTACGTACTGCCACGGCAATTTGAGCTGCGTTAACGTCTTGACGGTGTGTTTCATTGTGGAAAACTATTTTAGCAGAGCCGTGTTTACAATAATCTACCCAACGAGGCATTTTGGTTGGAAACCAAGGAGTGTTGCTAGAGTCATTTTCATTTTCCAGTTGGATGTAAAAACGTATTTTTTCACTTGATTTACTATTTTATTTACGAGTTATTCAGTGTTCAGATAAAAGTATATTAATAATAATAATAACCAATGATAAAGCTAGTTGAGTGACTTAAGCTTATTTTAAATGTTTTACATTTTTATTGATATGCAAATCTGTGGGTAATGATCCATCCATCCATTATCTATACTGCTTATCCTCACAGGGTCGTAGGGGGTCTGGAGTTAATCCAGAATGAAATTCAGGCTTCAGTATTTTCAAAGTTTTGGCCAATAAGAGGGAATAAAAGTCAGCATTTCTCAGCCACCTCTGCTTTTATTCATTCTATTCATTCATTATTTATTCTGTCTCTTCCAACTTTATGGAAGTTCAATAGTAAATCAAACCCTTTAAAGGAACCGAGAAACCTGATTATTGTTTTGCTAAAGCGTCTCACACATTGTAAAATATTAACAATCCCACAAACAACATGAATACGAGCCCATAAAACGTCAGTGGGAAATAAATTCGTCAGTTTAACTCTCCAGGGGGTGACGTTGACAACCCACAGATTAAAACAACAACAACAACAACAACAACAAAAACAGAAAACAAATTGTCTGGCTCCGTTCACATTACAGCAAATCAGTTACTATAGTGTTGTGTGTTTGTGCATAATCGTGTGCTGTGAGAAAACACGTGTGCGTGTCTCTCTCTCTCTCCCTCACGCACACGCAGAGACCACTGACCCCAATAATCCTCTTTCTACCAGCACACACATCTCTTTCCTGGGTGGAGCTCTACAATGTTGTCATGGCAACCGGCCAAGTAAGGGGGGGGGGGCACAACAGCAGATAAAAGCAAACACTCTTGTTTCTCTGTGGGATGTAGTGATGACCAGTGAAGCAGCAGAGACATGCCAGGGCTGTGTCGAGACCGCACTCATTACATTACTTCTGTCTACTCTCCTTCATTTTGCTGACAGCTCTCTCAAATGAGAGGAATGTGTGTGTGTGTGTGTGTGTGTGTGTGTGTGTGTGTGTGTGTGTGTGTGTGCAGGGGGGGTCCTCTCGGTACCCTCCTGTCCTCATCACATGTACATCTGCCCTTTCCCTCCCCCACACACAGCCCTTCTCTCCCACTCTCCCTTTTCATCCCATCCTTCCCCAACAAACCTCATAATGGCTCTCTTGAACCTGTTTCTCTGATTGGTGCGATGGAAACATAACCATCATCCCTCTCTTCTCGCTTTTATTTGGCCGATGAAGTTACGGAGCTTCTTTGGAGGTATTTTTAAGAAGATAACATACCCCCATTCTCTCCTTTTTTTTTTTTTAACTCACTGTCAGTTTCAATTCACTTTAAATTCAAAGGTGTTGAATTGGGATAAAACACGAAAAGCACTGTCTCATCTCTGAAAATGACAGCGTGGTGTAAAGCTGCATCTTGTGCCAGAGCATTATCGTGTTTACTCTTTAAGACCATTTTAGTAAAAGTAAAACCCTTGTAGCTGCAGCATGCTTTCCTAAAAGCATGGGAGTCAAAACAAAACACAGTATCCCCTGCAGATATGTCTCTCTCCCTCTCAGATGCCTGTTCATTACTTGTCGTGGGCTGCGGTTACATGTTCTATTCTTGCTCCTCCACCACTGAAATTACTGATTTATAAACAGCGATCAATTATCCATTAGATAAAAGTCTCATAGCTCCGGATGGTTATAAAGGCACAGCAGGGAAAACAGATGCTCCTCCAACATGGAATTGAAGGTCGATACAGGAACTCTCAGCTACTGATTTACAGGACAAAATCTCCTGCCGTGCACGATTAAAGTTACAAGTCAAATCACTTTTCTTCAAAATGTTCGAAATATCACTTCCACGTTACTTTGTCATGATTACAGTCACAGAGTAGCGTAAGAGTGCTGGAAGTACAAGGTCACGGGACCACTCGCTGCTGTGAGTTTTGACAGTCTGGTCACCAAATCCGGGCTGATTAAAGAGAGAGCTACACTTTATACATACATCTACACTAAGGGCCAGCGTCACTAACAAAATGACATAGTGCCATTTTTCCTTCAGTCTGCGGCCTAAGTCTGTGTGTATTCAGTGTCACATTTACTACGGCAGCACTTGGTACTCAAATGATTACAGAATATTTACTTTGGCCAGCTCCACAAATCAAAGACGCACAAAATCTACAAAAGGTACACACAGCAACGAGACGGACAGACGGAGCTGCTGGAGGTGGAGACGGAGATGGTGTTGATGTGTTAATGTTGATGTAAATGCAAGAACTACCTCAAATGACAGAAACCATCTTTGACAAAAAAATGTACTTTGACTTTTCAGTTCGGCCCATGTCCCGTACGCTAACATGGAGGGGGCGGGGTTTATGACCTCTACTGTAGCCAGTCTCCAAGGGGTGATCGAGATGTTCTGGCTTCACCTTTGGGGAGCTGTCATCAAAGAACTTATGTCGTCCATCTTTATATACAGTCTGTTCCTCTGCCCACACCCTGCGTACCCACGAGGACACGCCTGCTACAGTTGTTGTTCCCTCACTCGTTGCATTTGTTACATTTGCTGGCAGAGAGGTTTTTTGAGGGTGGAGTTGCACTTTAATAAGCTGGTAACATGTTAATTAAAAAACAGGTATCACTCTCCTGACATGCAATGAGTGAAACTCTCTTTAATTCCAGCAATTAGCATTATACTGTCAGTTAGTTAACCTTAAAATACTCACATTCTGTTATTTTCTAGTAAATAAAAGAAACACTTTCCCCACAGACTGCAGATGTTGAGTCACGGGCCATTTCTAAGCATTTGTAGCTCTGATGAAGTAGCTCAACCTGTTCCACTTGTTCTACCGAAGCTTCTGCATCATCAAGTAAATCAGGCAAGATTGAACAGCCTTTCCTTTCCTCTCGTCTTCTCTCCCCCATTTACTGTTTCTTACAAAGTGTTTGCTGTACTGTCTGACTAACTGCTATAATTACTTCTCCCTCCACTCTATTTTAATGTAAGGCAGGCCTTTCTGTAATGTGTTTTTTAATGCACTAAAGATTACAGTGTGTGCCAGCAGAGCTGTTCCGTGCAAAGAATAGGCTGACCTTAAATGCAACAGAGAGATGAAAAGGGGAGAGATAATGATCATATTGTTGCACGGATGCAATTTGCAAATAATTTATCATAATGAGCTGTTTGTATCTTACAATTATATGGCAAAAGGCAACGTGATGGAGGATAAAGGAAGAGTTTAAAAAAAGCAGCTCAAGATTATTATGGCTAATCATTTTTGGGATGTTGTTGAGTGGAAACATGATAATGTTGTAAGGGACAGAAAGGGATAAAAGACGAGTCTCTTCGGAATCAAAGCAAAGTCAGTGCTAGATCAGCTCAATGGGCTGCATTAGTGTGTGTGGGTGCGTGTGTGTGTGTGTGTGTGCGCGTGTGTGTGTTGAGGGGGGGTGACCCATTTATTGTGAACATCATTAACTAACAATAGCATAACTGCCATTCTTTGTGTAGAAACTCCATCCATTGTCGGGGATGTTCAAACAAAACTCTTTCATTACTATTTGAGTGATTATAGGTCTGCACAGTGGGAGCGTCAGTGGTTTCACTGAACCAATAATACCGCCTTAAGTGAGGCTACACACAATAAAGTCATTGTTAAATCAAATCTAAAAAACTGAATGTGTGGGCAAAAAGTTTCCAAACCTCCACACCTATACGTGAATGTGCGGAAATTAATTAATAATTGAAAGACTGAATAACCTTAATCACCAGCAATAATTTCCTTGAGCAATCACGTAGTTAAAATAAGACCGTTTCCTGTTGTCTTATCCAGCTCCAGGAAGTATGTGGATTTTTTTTTTTTTTGCTGCAACTGCAAAAACACATGAATGATTTTTCAAAAAGATAATGAATGGGCTGCCGATATAAAGCACAGTGAGCGAGAGGCAAAGCCATGAATGAGCGCGCATCCGGTAAATGGAAAGAAGTAGGACGCTGCACGTGCTGTTCCGCCTCTCGGCCACCAGGCGACAGTGTTTCTCCCTCCACATAAAACCGCTCCTCCGCCGACCGTTTGATCACATGCTGGGGAGGCTTGAAGTTGCGGCTTCGTGTCACACACATGCGTACCGACAAAGTGAATGGCACGCGGGCGCACAAGTGACACCGAGGCGACCAGAGAGAGGGCAAGATCCACGGCAGCAGCTGGGGAAAGTCCACGCGGGGGAGAAGAAGGAGGAGAAGCGCGCGTGGAGAGGATGAAGATGAAAGCGCGCGCGGGAGGCTACAGTATCCCACCACCTGCCTCTCCGGAATCCGGGCTTTAGGACGCGCGGGGAGTCGCGGCGCGTCGAATTCGGTTGAGAAAGTTCAGCGACTGTGTACAATGGTTATAAATGCGTCTCACCTGAACAGCTCCTCGCCGGACCCCAGCGACACCGTCCTGAACCGCCCGCCGTGGGTTACTACAACTTTGGGGTGCTTCCTCATCTTCACAATCGTCGTCGACATCCTGGGCAACCTCCTGGTTATCTTCTCTGTGTATCGGAACAAGAAGCTGAGGAACGCAGGTGAGGCCAAGTCGGGAGGAAAAGGAGCGCGTGGCGTGGCGACGGAGCGGCGCGCGCGGTTAAACTCGGCTGCTTTAAAAAACAAAACAAAAAACTCTGTCACATTCTTTTTAAAGTGACAAAAGTCTCGTTTAGGTCGAGACAAATGCAGTTTTATGAATTAAAATGCGTGTCCAGCGTGACATATTCTGTGGGTTTGGCGCTGTGTTGTTGTGAGTGATGGTAACAGTTTACTTTTAGCGTTTAACGCGTGTCTGTCTTTGCCGGCGAGCTGCTCACATAAATCCGAGCTACCGTGAAGATGCCTGTGCCCGGGACATGATACAACACAAAACACATTCGCCCGTTAGTGGAGGTTATTGTTGTCTATTTAAAATACTTCCCACAAATTTTCCACTTTAATATCACTACAAATGCTGATATTTTCTCCTGTAATATAACTATAACCATATACTATATATGTATAGTCTTCCTCGCAGCGGCCGATTGCAATGGTCAGTTCTTATCAACCTGGGCTCGCACTAGCCTACTTTTGAAGCAGATATAATTTCACTGACCTACACCAAGTGCTCGGACAGCTAAGCAGGCTCAGAGGAGGGCAACACGAAGAGAAACACTAGCCCACAGCAGTTATTGACACAGGCTGAAGTCACGGGGAAAGCCCAGCGCTCATGCCACCACTGCTTAGATTAATGCTTCCCAGGCTTTGTCACTATTGATGTCAGCCCAGCCAGGAGATTTAATTTAGTGATAATGATAACATAATTTGTAATGTATTACCAGGTCGATGATAAAACTTGTGCCGTGTGTGTGTGTGTGTGTGTGTGTGTGTGTGTGTTTCTGTACGCGCCACTTCACCGTGAATTTAATTATGATATGGGCTGCGGATTAAATTGTGCGCCCTCGGAGTGCTGGACAGCATTGACACAGCAGTGACACAGCAGTGTTTGTCTTGCCCGGTGAAGGTGGTAAAACGCTCATAATTTAATAGTCAGAGGACAGAGCGCTGCTGAGAAAACCCAAGAGGCCCCTGTCCTGCTGAGGTGTGCACACACGTTAACTGGCAGCTACACATATCCTGGCTGTCATCATTTGGAGGCTGTAGTAGAGCGATTTGCTAAATACACTCCTGACATTACCATTTCACTCACTGCAGAAATGTTCTGGTCAGAATAGATTTCCATCATGTGGATGGAGCAGAGCAGAGAGCCCCTGTCAGGAATATAACATTTTATCTAGGATGTACAAGGATATGATTGCCTAACTGAGATCCCTGCTAGCTCCCTTATGATAATCAGGGTTTGATAAAGAACACAGGCAGCTCTGCAGCAGCTGCCCTGGATTGAAATATTTGAATAGAGATGCTCATAACAAAGCTGTAGCCAAGCTGTTTTAAGATAGAAGTTTTCCCTGAACCTGAAGTTGTATCTGTGTGATTCTTTTTAAAGTTATTGTATTGCATGTTAGATTGTGGAACAAAGTATGGGAGAAGAAGTGATACATTTAGGAAACTGAAGTTGTTCCCTTAATTGTGGCTGATCATATGTAAGTAGGTCATAATGAAGCAGCCGCAGGAATTTAATCAAGAATATAGTTAACTTATTTCACCTGCATATTCAACACTTTAATGTTGCACATGGTCGAGCATTACCAGCTCGAATTACCATTTTTAAATTTAGCTCATTGGACAAATCAATTTTCATCATGCTGAATTCCAACCAAGCATCCTGAGGAAAAGTCCAACATTTGAGGATCAAAATTAGCCGATAAAAAAAAAACCTCCTCTGCTTAATTGTGTTTCGTAAAACTGTCCGTGAATACTAACAAGTCCCAGTAAGGCTGATGACGTGGTTCCTCAAGTTCATGCCATTAAAGCGTATTTGCTACTTTCCATTCAAGTTGTGAAGACGTGCATGCCTAACCTAAAGCTCTTACAATTTTCTTTTCAAAAAGGCTTTGGCAAATCGTATGTAAATTGGCAGACATATTGATTGATCTAAAAACTTTTCCATTCATACTTTCATCACTGTTGGAATGTTTTGATGGCGGGTGAGCTATTACCGTTTGTTTTACTGGCCCTCATCCGTGGGAACTTGATGCCACAGATGATTGTTTGAAATGCAGCCACAAATTTGACTTGGACTGAGCACCAGTCTAAACTTTCAGGAGTGGGTTTTAATTGCCACATTGTCCGTGCACAAAGAATTCACTTTCCTTGTGTAGATCCTCCTCCGTGGAAAAACGTGGGCATGCATTCTCTTACAAGAACTAAACGCTGTTAGAGATTGCACAGCAGTGGACCAACAACGGGATAAATTAAATGATGAGTAATGAAATGTACTCAGTGGAGAGCCTGGCAGGCATTGTGGTCACATATTGCAGGCAACAGCAGCAGTGCTGTCTCTGCATAGCCAAACCCTCCGTCAGTGCACGAAATGGCCAGTGAGCGAGTGAGCGTGAAGCCAACAACACATGGTGAGTGGTTTGAGCTGCATGGCTGGATACAGAATCAGCGCTGTGAGCTCAGCTCAAAGCCAATAAATCAACTAAATGTACCTGCTCTGTTATAGGCAAAGGAATTTTTCAATTCATTCTGAAGAAAACACAAAAGATGCCAACAAGGAATAGTCACCGCTGGCTAGCCGTTTAGCTGGAGTGGCACATTAGCTCAAAAAATATAATGTGAGATGGTTTTATGTAGCTTTTTTATGAGAGAATATCAAACCTGGTGGCCCTGTGTGAGTTCTGACCCACTGCCTTGCAATACCTATTCGTCAAGTAGATTCTGCGCTATGTTTAAACCAGAGCCATATATATCTTGTATGTCAAAGAAGACAATATGTTGTGACATGCTGTGAAAAGGGTTTGACATTTAAATTTTTAAGCATAGTGGCAGATGGAAAATCTGAGCAGTCCTTGATGCCCACCGTAGCGACCCTGGAAGGTTGGGTGTCAGCAGTCTTCATAGGACAACAATGGCATCATATTCTTTTCCACTCATGTGTTGTCAGCTTGAGTTAGCAATGAGAACAAAAGAGAGGTGTCATTTCTTTTGTGAAATGTCTGTAGAAAATCTGAAAAAATGTCTTATCCGTGTCACACCATCTCTGTTTTCTTTGTGCTGATCGTTCTCACGGCTGAAAACTTTAATAGGCAGTAACTTACCTACTGTAACAGTTCGGCTGTTACAAAAATAAACCAAAGAGCTCCACATTGAAGCGGGTCTGTTTTTGACTGTGACATAGAGTTGATCCTTTTTCAGCACTGCATGACTTGGCTGTGTGCCGGCAGAATGTTATTTCCTATCGTTCATTACACCACTAGTATCTGTTACAGTGTTATGGCTCTCAGTTTAATGAATATTTTGCAGCATTAATGCGGAATTAAGTGGTATTTGGATGTGTCTCCAATTAAAATGAACATTTTAGGATTTCTAAATATCCATTGGCTTTGTTGGGAGATTCTAAACGGAAATTGGCTCAGCACTGTGGAGCTTAATAAAGAGATGACTGTGAAAATAAAACAAATCCCCTTCTGTAGATGTTGTACAGTAGATGTTGATTTCGCAGCATCCTGTTTTATTTTCATCATGAGGGAAGCCATTTGAAAGACTTGTTTTGTGATCTGTTAGACCAGGCCTTATCAGGGCCACGCATATCTGCACCAAGATTGCATGTCTGATTAAATGCCGGAAGAGAGCTTAAGGAAAGAATGTACTCGCTTCACTTACAGATAAATACTCTTTTTTTTATTCAATTAGAAAAGTTGCTCAAGGTCTCTTTGCTGACGTGAAAGTGGGCGACAAGCTCTTTTTAAAACTATTTTAAACAACGTTTCACTTGCGACTGAAATTCCCGGCCATGCCAATCTCATCCCGTGTAAAATTCTAGCCATCCTCACTTTAGTTCTCAAACAATATTTGTTTCTCAATTCATGCTGTCATGCTCAGGAACCATCTGCACCAATGCATGCTTTGAATGGTTGCATTCACAACTTATTGTGGTATCTGAAACTGTGTGTTCTCTGCATGACCAAGCACCAGTTCAAGACAACATTGATTGTAAAGTTTAGATTTAGATGTAACAGATATAACACGTAAAGGACACGCGTCTTTAAAAACGGTGGCAGGCATTGACAAGCCACACTGCATAATGTATTCTCAGACAGCAGTATCAATATCAGGTGGCTTGTATCATGTGTTCCCACCTCTGATGACAAAGTGGCTTCTTTGCAAACCCGACTGTGCCCCCTTTGGCTTACACCGCTACAGTTTCCCCCCCAGTGAGGGACAGAAGTGTTGTGTGCATACCAGCGAAGTCACAGAAGTTCTTAATGCGTAAGAGCTAAATGAATTTTGCCGTTAAAGTTTATTTGCAAGAAGACGATCAAAGCCATTGCTTTCCAAAGTGTAGCTTTAAGTAGTAAAATGCGTTGAAGTCCTTCAGATTTGAGCCCTGGTTGATTTGGTGTAAGTTGAAAGCTTTTAATGTAAATCAGGATGGCAGTAGGACGTTCTGTTTGCATCAGCTGTAACTTATTACAGCTCTGACACCGTGTAAAGAGAGTGAACAGTAAATAAGGAGGTTGATAATGATATCAACAGTAAGCATTTTCTGTAAATCCCTCATGAATGGAATGAAAGTGAATCTACAATATTCACTTATATTCACTTATACAACAAGTTAGGTCATAAAATCACTTTATATTGTAGATGTGTTATGTGGAGTTGCAGTTGAACTTTTGAAATTAAAAGTATTTGCATAGATTCAGTCTAGATTTTACAATGAGGGATGAGGTGTTAGAATCATTTTGAACAAGATAATTGAACTTTCTTTGAGGGAAAACCATCAGACACTAGGCACTGGGCGATCGTTTCTATTTTCACATCGTCCAGTCGTGGTTACTTGAGATTTCCATCGGTGTAAACTGGCCAGTCTCAGCTCAACTGACGATGACTGATGGCGTCACCTACGACTCAGCTTGTCAAGTCGCCAGTGGCTGGTTTTCGAACGTAAGGCACGTCACCTGTTTCAACAGCTAATGAGGTCGTAGCTAAGTCAGCTGGTCTTGTCAGTTACAAACTGTCAGCTGGTCGAAATGGCAGAGTGGACTGGGGAAAGAGAGGATCATCTCATCAAAGCTTAAGTTATGAAAGGGGCCCTAAGTGGGTGAAAAGGCCACATGTTAGAGAATACGCCTGCTTGCTTAAGTTGACATAAGAGGTACTGTTCTGTATGTACAGTATGCTTTTTGCCGAGACATTATCAGATTATACTCCTAATAAAAATAAACACAAACTCACTCACAGTCGCATATTTTGAACTTCTCATCATTGAAATATTGGTTTTGAATTTGACACCATCCTGGAGTGTTTATCCTGGAGTTCATTATAATTTGAAGGAAAGCACAAGGTAATGCCAAACATGAACGTAATAAGACAACTGTATTTAATTAGGGTTAGGGTTAGGCTGATGGCGTCCTATCTGTCCTACTCTTCTCTTACAGGTATGCAAAGGCGCGGAAGTCATGCTCACTGGCTTTGTCAGTTTCGGTGACTCCTGCTCCACAGTATGGTGCAGCAGCTAAACGGTATCAGAACTGAAAGAAAAGAGCTCAGTGGGTGAAAAGCACAGACTAACTGGGGACCCACAACAGCCAGCAGGTCACGACTTTGCAATTAATTTATTGTTTGCCAGCTGAATAAATGAACATTGAGTGGGACAGGTTAGGGATCTTCGTCTTTTACTCATGAGGCACTTATCTCCCAGATATAGATTAGTTAATGCCCCTGATGTCAGCCAGCACACACAAAAAAGGAGCGCTTCTTCATCCCCCGAGGCTGCTTTGCACCTGCTAACTAACAGTCAGCATGAACTGTTTTCCTCTGTGTCCACAAACATGTAAAATACGTTTTCATTAATTATGCCCAGCTTGCATATCTACTTTGTACAGATTTTCTGTCAGAGGGCTTTTTGGCTCTCATAAGGATTAAAACTCAAACATTAGATCCCACACAGATCTAATTAGGTAGCAGATATATGCACGGCTGTGGCGGCGCTGCTGGGCACGATGTTATCTTTGTTTGTTTTGCCAACCTTGTCCAGCTTTTCTGTTTTTGAGAGAGAGAAATGTTCACAGCAGTACATGATAGTAAAGATAAAGACAAGAAAGGGGAGGCAGCATATTGGTGCGAGCACACAAAGCAGACATACAGTGAAAGAGACAGAGGCTTATGTTTTTACGCTGAGAAAGATAATGAATCACCATTTCAGTCATGTTAGTTTGTTGTTTCTGCCATTCACAACTGGGATTATGGTTTTGTAACAATCATGGGAAATTTGCTCTACAGAAAAGTGATTGCTCTACAGTCTGTTTTTCTCTATTTGACCACACTACTTCAGACTTTGCAGGTGCTGCCTTGTCCTGCTGGGTTTAGGCCTCTTTCCAGGGCCATCCGAGAAAGAAAAATGGACCCAGCAAGTGCTAATTTGACTCAGTCTACTCTTCACAAGGTGCCGCAGCTTCTAGACAATTTCATGATTTTCTAATGTTTGCAGCAGAATCTATACACACAAAGCCTGCATGCAGTTATTCATTCTGTATATATGAATTGCATTTGATGTATGATAAGAATGTTGGCGTTTTTCCAGACTTCTCTGAGAAACCACCTTTCTGTTTCTTTCTTTTTATCGTTTAAAATCTGCGTGGCGCTTCGCGTTCCTCTCGTCGGGTTTGCGCCTCATCTCAGTATCCCACCTTCTTTATACTCCTCCTCCTCCTCCTCCTCCTCTCAAGCTTACTCACCCTCACACACGCATACTCGAATTTTTTCCCCTTTTCACTTAAATTTGACCTTCCAGGCTTCATATTCCATGACACCCTGTCTGTTTGCATCACTCTGATCCAACACCCCCACTGTTCTCTAAGGACGTTATGTTGTCAGACCGCATACCTGTAGAGGAATTCTGCCAATAGCGCTTTGCATCAAGCCAGTCAGGCAATAAGACGGATATCACACAAACCCTGTGGATTCCCGATTACATAATGGCCAAGTGGGCAAAATGAATAAAGCTTGTTATTTCGATAAGTGTTAAACAATGACCAGTCTGACATGGTCTAATTTAACAGGAACAGGCATCTGGCATCTGGTCTTCTCCGTCGCGACCCCCTGTGAATGTTTTTTCTCTTGCACTCATTCTGTCTCTGTCTGTCTCTCTGTCTCACACACTCACAGAGGCGACTGTTTTAACTTCAAAATGGAGACATAATGAGTCTATAAATATTTTTGCATACAAGGGAGCGTATTTGCAGCCATTTAGGATTCCACCCACCCCCACACCCCTCTTCAGCTACCCTCACTTCCCTTTTCCATGCTTCCCCCTGCTATTTATAATCATTTACAGTGTTATACAGTGAAAACTTCTCTCTCCTTGATAGGAGCTTGGGATGACGCACATGGGAAGCTTAAGGCAGTGAGATCAAGTAAAACCTAATGCTCATGCAAGGGGAACTATGCATAACACATGCATACTGTAGAGGGCTTACTGTAGAGCAGCAACTATTTGATTACACACGTACGCGATGCAGCAGCTCAGAGGTCAGAGATGCTGGCTGGTGATGATAAGGGTGCTAGTTTGAATCCCAGTTGAGACAATCAGTACGGGGGAAGCGAGAACTGTGTTCAAGGTGCCCTTGAAAGAAGCACTTAGTCCACCATTGCTGCTCATTGGCCAACAGCAGCTTGCAGCTCTGAATGCGTCAGATTGTATGACTGTTAAAGCAATGCAAAATAATCAAATTTATGCAGGGTCAGTCAATTCTATGATAGAATTTTGAAGAAAGGACAAGCACACAAAGTGACCTCCGTATCATCCCCTTATCTCTGTCCTTTTTATTATTTTATCATTAATGGGTCTAAAAACAGGCCACGGTTCACCCAGGGGACTAACAAGCAAACAGCTCAATCAGAAAGCTTCGTCACTCTATGAGCTCACGGGGGGATTCAGTTGAATGGCATGTAATGATGATTATTCTGGCATACACATGAATGCCATTTGGTGAACACTGCCCCATTCAGCCTTATCAGACCACTGTCTCTGGGTTCAGAGAGGTGGTTTATCACTCAGACACAGCACTGTTCTGACTACGAACCCCTGATGACTGCACCGTTAACGATAATAACAATTGTTGTATCTGCAAAGTAAAGAAGTGCAGGCACAACATTCCAATAATAATTCTGATGTTTGAGAGGTGCATGCTGTCTTAGTAGCATTAGTAACAAGGTTCCAACAAAGCATAAAGTATAAAATAGGAAATCAAAAGGTCTTTTGTTTGATATGACCTCCTAATTTCGCAGGAGAATTTTGGGGTCAGAAAATGAAAAACAAAAGCTAAGAGAAAGTTCTGTTGTTAAGAGACACAAAAAGACTACAAAAATCGGTATTCCCTAAGACATTCATGGAGACACACATTTGTTCCTTCAGTTTCCACAAGACAAGATTCATCTTGAATTTCCTTTAAAACCTTTGGTGAACTGTTGCATTATGTAACAACTAGAAGCAAGAAATGTTTTCTGTTAGATTCACTGTGGAACAGAAACAAAGTATCAGTGCAAATGCTTATGAGAGAAGATAATCTTAAATCAGTCCACAACAAGTTAATTACAAGATGTTACTCATTTTACAAGTCAGCAGAAGCGTAAGCAATCTTCAGTACAATCTTAGAGAAATAATTTGCAATTTGCTTTATTTAAAGAAAAGCAATAAAATCACTGATGGATTTCTTCTGATTTTCATTATCTTAATTATATTTCCAGTCTTTAAATGGTTAAGCTTGCCTTTTGAAATTAAGTAAATTGAATAGTGCACAACCCGACATATTGGCCTGTTTTTCTTTATTTTTTATGAGGGTCTATCTGTTCTCTGTATCTGTTAATTAGGTTATTAAAGCTGCTATGATTAAAATAAATTACTAATTTATGAAATTACTTTGTGTGTAATATGAAAGGTGTCACCTGTAGCGATTAACCCACAGAGAATTATCGCCTGACCCTGCAGTTCTCTTAAGCTCTATGTAGCTTCGTAGCAACTTTAAACGTATCGTTTTGGTTTTACAGCCTGCAAATACCTTTTCGGCTCACTCTCACCGCTCTCATCAGCGTTGTATCCAGCAGCAGGTAGCTGTTTTCAGTGAAACGGCTAAGATAAGCCCGCTGTATGCTACGTGCCCAGCATCAACCTCATCTTGATGAGTATTGTAGAGTATTTAGTTAAAGAACTGGATATTTACTTCCGGAGCTGAAAGTGAGTGAGTATTGGACTCTCATTCATGTAAGGTGGACACAAATAAATGTCAATGTCGCTCCGTATTATCTGGATGTGAATATAACCAATTGTGTGCTAACAAGTATGCCATATCAACTCTTTAAAGGTGAGTGTTTGCAGCGTGTTGTTGCTGGCCCCAAGTGACCAAAATATAAATTAACGCAGGTTTGAAGAATTGTACTGTGCATGACATTTTACAGTTGAAAAGGAAACTTGTCATTGCTCCCTGGTGGACAAACCACTAAAGAGGACACTTTCTCTTTGACATTTCTCTGCTACAGTTTGCGGTTACTTGTCAGCCTGCATGTATGCTGAGGAATATATAAAGAAGCTAAAACTGGGCAACAATATGTCGATATATTGGTCAGGCTCAGGAAAGGTGCTTAGAAGTGCTTGTCTCTGTGCTCAACACGCCACATATTCAATATTTGTGGTTGTGTAATAATTTCTTGTTATCCAACTGCCAATCCTATCATTAACTGCTTGCTTGAGAAAACAGTCACTCATCCATTTAATTCGGTCTAATCACCAATGAATTTCCATTATTAGATCTCTATTATGCAGCCAGAGTCCAATTTAGCTTCTCTTTGTCTCTGTTTTGTATCACTTAAGATCACTTAACTCAATATCCACTTTATATGACTAACTACAAGACTTGTGTTGTTAAGGGCTCTTATTTGGATACGCAAGTGTCAGTGACTCCCGCTCTTTGTTTTACCTGCTGAGTTAGAGCAGTAATGTTGAAATAGCTTTTCAACAGGCTTTTTTTCTGATTAATATAAGTAACACTTAGCAGTGCTAATTATCAAGAGGCAGATTATGACACATTCTTCGTGGCCTGTCACGTTTATAAAGTAATTAGTTCAGTCCTACGCATCTCTCTAAAGAACAGGAGCTTAGTGTGCGAGATTTCATCATCATGGTACACTTTTGTTAAATGACCCATAAACATGCTCCCTGTGATTATTGTCTAAATGAGTGTATTTTGTCACACTTTCAGACACATTTACTTGGATTCATTCCAGCTTTCTTTGGGTGCCGTCCAAAAGCAATAGGGAATTATTGCAGCAGGAAGTTAGATGTTCATGCTGTTCAGTGCTCGGTGACCTAGTCTAGGCCTCCACTTCTCAGAGAATATGAAAATTAACTCGTGTGGCATATAGTATTATGAAGAAATAATCTGATATATCTCATGGAAAATATTGCACTGTGATGAAATTGTTGATGCGAGTAGATATGATATCATTGCTGCTTGGGGACATTTATTAAACTTTGCTGACTGCTGCCACAGTCAAGCTAATATCTTATAAAATCAAATTTTAACTAGAATCCATATGTGGAGTTTCATGCCAGATTAGACACTTTTGTTTTGCTGTGGTTGCTGTTGACTGACTCAAGTAGAAGTAGATAAGGAAAGTTGAGGGGGAGTTAAGTGGTCACATCAATCCAGTCAGTGACAATAAATTACAGGTAAGACAACAAATACCAATACATGTAGGTGTGAATATGGGATGACATTTAGTGGACATTTTGTCATCACAGGATCACCCTTTATATCTGCTCTGAGCTCTAATGAAGGGATGGTGTTATTGTTGATAACATGGATGTTGTTAATGATAAGGTCATTAGGGATGGGATTCGAGATTTCGTTTCCATTTAGATCTAGTCATAAATTGCTTAGCACTGACGCTATCAGCTCTTCTGTCAAGGCCTGTCTGTGCATTGCCCAGAATGACTTGTATTGAGGGTGTTTTGATCATTATCTGGGCAGAACGACAGAAAGAGAACACAGTGCCTGAGATAATCATGTTGGCAAATAACTGATACTTAAATATCCAGCAGACACAATGCAACATTATCGTTTTGTCTAACTGGAGTCTTGTGCCTGGCCCCCTGATTAATCAAAGCTCGATATTCACTCGCCACCAACTTGATCTTTATCTTGCTAGATTCTTAACTTTATTTGTTTACTTCAGTTCTCTACCGTGAGAACCATTGGGAGGCAGCCATACAGTCTAAATACAGACCTGATAACCAAAACAATGAGATAAATAGATTCATAGTTGGTTTGGCATTACTACCAACAATTTTAAGTTTGGCAGTAAAAGTTTGGTTCATTGTTCATTTCAGAAATTTCCCTTTATTATGTCAGGAATAGGAGACTTTAGCCATGGCAGAAAAAAAGCCTTTTGGGTACATTTTTGTTCCACCACAAAAAGTGCAGTGTTTCTAAAACTAATATTTTCAAGGGTGGCTATACCATTATTTTGCTTTTAGATTAGGGCTTTTTATAGCTAATGGTGAAATGTGATGTTGCAGGCACGCGGGCAGTGCACAATAATAAACATCGCCCTACCACTGCAGGGAGGGGAAGTGGAAGAAAAAGATAGTGATTCTAGTGTATTAACGGAGTCATATGACTGTGACTGCAGTGCAGCTGGCTATTCCAAAAAAATGTAATGTAACATTAGTATGAACATTAAATAGTGTCAATATTGGAGCATACCAGAATTTGATAATGCTTGGGATCCACAAGAAAACTAGATGAGGGATCAGAATTGATGACATTCTTTCAATGTCCATACTTGCTGTTGTTGGCATAGCATGTTTATTACAAATTTGTCATTTATGGCAGCTCCTTTTTATTTTCTATGGGTGTATTGTGCAGCATGTATGCGTAACAAACAGTGCATCTACATTTTGTTAATGAAAGCAAAGGTGCAGAGGACACTAAGAGCTACTCAAATGTAGGGCTTCTTAATGGTTATATTGTCAACATTGCCATTGTAACAATTAGACATATTCAGTTGTCTTGTTTTGTCCAACCAACCCAACCCAAAGTTACAACGATATAAAAAAGACAAAACAAGTCCTCGCCCTGAACCGACAACCATACGATAAGATCAGCATATTATAACTGGGAGAGTGAGAGGAGTGTGAGGCAAGCTGTTAAGTTGGTGTTTTCACGACATAAAATTATCCCCAGTTTTGGGGTCAAGTAAATGTATGTATAAAAAAATACCCTGGACTAGATTTGATGTAACCACAGTGGAGACACATCAAATGGTTACATCAGAACAGATTTTGGCCCACAGTGTTCTGTTGGGATGGGAGAGTTAGATGAACTGGTGTGGAGAGATGCATAGTTGGCGACATGCCTTCAGGGAGAGAGTGATGATGTTGCCAGAGGATGTGAACATCTTTCCTGCTGAGGGTGAAAAATGTTTGGAGAGCTGTGCGGAATATGAGAATCTGTCCTCCCCTTCTTTTGTAATTCAATTAGGTTTTAGAAAGGGATGCGGCAGATGCTGTCAACTATTCTGTGCAAAGGCTCAAAAACAGTATTATCAGATCTGAAATGAGTAATTGATCATTCATTCATCATCTGTGTCCATTAATCCCACATAAGCTAAATCATCCTGTCAAGAGTCCAAATTACTGTCCTGTGCTGCAATCTTAGGCCTGTTAAGTGTGTGTGTGTGTGTGTATGCCGGTTCCTGGGGGCCCATTTCACATTCAGACTCACTTCTTCACAATTGAGGTTAGACTAATATAATGAGACTAAAAAGTGGATTTATTATAGCTTTGGGTGAAGGGTTCAGGTTAGACATGTAGGGCTGAGGGTTAAGGGTAGGATTAGTGGCTAAAGAATGTACTTTCTCAGGGCCCTGCGTGTGTATGTGTCTTTGCATACAAGTACTATATGTCTACGTTCTCATGGGCAAATTCACAAAATTGATTGCGTGGCTAACCTCACACCCACAAAGGGTGAAATGCACCCCTGCCTGTGCTGCCAAGCAAATAGCGTCTCGATGCTCCGTTGCTATTTGCACATATTTAAATTAAGTATACATAAAGTTGGCATTTTTTTGATGAGCCTCATTGCAATAAACATCCAATTAACAAACACCAGCGCTAATAGCCATAGTTCATAGTTTAATTAAACTAATTAAAATAATTTGCCTCTTCAGAAAGTTGGTGGTAACTGAAGCGCATTTATAAGGGTTGTAACGTCCAGACTTTCCAGTGGTCATGGCAGCAGTGATTGTAGCCAGGCAAAGGCATTTTCCTGCCTACTTGTGTTCTTGGCACAGAGCCACCATTTATAGCCTACATTTCCGCATGGATGATTGCAACAAGGTGCAAAACTAGCGCAAATTGCACTCAGCTGCAAAACTTTGTCTTGTTTGTGCTGTGATATCATTAGTGCAATATATTTTGTGAATTCGACCTGAAGTGAAGTGATAGAGATGCAAATTCCTGGTGCAACCACAATCCATTCTTTGTGAATTTGTCATGAATGAACGTGTTTATTTCTTTGAGGCTGAGATGTGAATTGTGCTGCGTAGGAATGTTGAAATAATTAGTCGATCAACAGAAGATTCATCATTCTGGATTTTAACATTTTTTGTTTAACCTTCATTCATTGATTTTTTTGGCCACTTGGGGGCAAAGCAACAAATGTCGGTTGAAGACATCACTTTGGGCTCTGGGAACTTCTGGGGCAGGGGTCAGCAACCCGCGGCTCCGGAGCCGTATGCGGCTCTTTCATCCTTATACTGCAACTCCGCGTGGCTTGGGAAAATAAATTATAATAATTAAAGTGTACTTTTTTGTGTTAGTTCTTTTTTTAAATTGTATTTCTAAATTGGAAGATTATTGTGATCTTGAAATATTAAAATAAAATTATATTTTATTATTTTCCATCGCTTAAAATAAGCGTCACACTCGCAGAAGTCGGTATACCCGCCAAAACGCCTTGCATTTATTGAGACTTTCATCCGGTCAATCTTTGGATCCACATACGTATGTGAGCAGCTATTCTCCACCATGAACTATGTTAAAAACAAACACCGCTCACGCCTCACAGATGACAGCTTACAGTCCTGTGTAAAGATGAAAGTGACTTCGTACAGCCGCGATGTGCAGACACTGTGCGCAGAGGTTCAGGAGCAGACGTCCCATTAACCAGGTCAATGCTCTGTTACACACTCCGAAAGCCCAAAGGTGATATAAGATGTTGTGTGTAGCTCAGTGGTAGAGCGCATGCTTTGCATGTATGAGGCCCTGGGTTCAATCCCCAGCTGAATTTTTTAAGAGTTCAAAATTTGTAAAATGTAAATTTCTCTGTAGCACTTCATGGATTTCATAAGCAACACACTTTAGTTGTTTATACAAAGCGTAAAGGTAAAAAAAAACTATATATACAGTGTTATCTTTATTTTAGATGTCAAAGTATTTGCAGCTCCCAGTGTTTTTTTTTTTGTGGAAACCGAGTCCAAATGGCTCTTAGGGTAATAAAGGTTGCCGACCCCTGCCCTGGACCCTCCTAGCTGGCTACTGTTTCCCCAGTGGCTGTCTACCCCATATCCTCGTGGAAAGCCCTGGTCAAATGGTAATATGGTATTATGCGGTCGCATATAATTTTTTCAACTTCGGGTAGCTGTCTCTTTTTTCACCACACACGTGTTTGCATCCCTGATTCTGTTAATGTCTTTTCATTTACTGGAGTGTCACAGTTAAGGAAGGCTGTGTTAAGTTGCATTAAACGGCCTTTTCTGAAATGTTTTTACATAACTTTACATTAAGGGCCACCAAAAATGTACTTTAATTTAGGGGCTTGGTGGGCTTTGGGGCCAGTGCTTAAAAATGTTAGCATCAATCCCTGCTACTAGTGGTAAATATTGCACTGGACCAGATTCAGAAGATACCAGACTTGAACAGGAGGTAGAAAAGGCTATTAGCAATATTTAAATGGAAAATTCACAGCTTGTCTGCCAGAGTCTGCACAGTAGTATCAAGGTCCCGCATAGACCGCCTGAGCCAAGCAGTACGCCCTGTCTCCCCAGCTTCTGAGACTAGAAATTCAAGCTCTTCTTCCGTGACTCCAACTACGTCACTCTGATGACACTGGTGCCGGAAGAACAACAGATTGTTGTTACCACTGAATAAAATAGGATATGGAGCGTTGATACATTGTAATAGACTTATTGTTACTGTGTGCTTTGTGTACCTTTAGTACTATAGTGTATAATGAATAAAAAGCAGAACTGTATGGGAAGATTACTTGAGCTTAGTGTTTTTGTTTCTTCCTGTTAATACACAATAACAACTCAATCACACATCAGCAGAGAGATTAGTGAAGATGATGTACAGAGCAATGAAGGAGGGACATCAGTGCCCGAGTCAGAGGGAATCTTAGAGGAGGGAACAAAGG
>JAVQJL010080563.1:0-25691 GCA_036024295.1 Nannoperca obscura
CAAAAATACGACTGGGTGGTCTTATTTCACAGTTTGTGGGTAGGTATGGACTGCAGATACCCAAATATAAGTGCCAAAAGACTAAAAAAGTGGGTTTTTCACGTTATGTCCCCTTTAAGCGAAAGCTTACAATCTGCACGCCCTGACACATTTGATCATTTAATGACACCTAATTATGTGACCGCCTAATGTTGGGTTTCTCTGAGGTCAGGTTGCCACTGTTTGCCATGCTGAGAATGCTTTTTGGAAATACAGAGGTAATTATTGGCGAGAGCTCTCATTAGAAACGCTGTGTATCTGAGCATTGCAGAGAGAGTGAGAACAAAATCCAATTATCGCCCTCTTCTCACCCACCCCCCTGCGACATCAATACTTCATTATAGCACCTTGTCCTCAGGGTACAGACACACTCTTACTCCTGCACATGTGCATGTACGTTACATACGTATATACAAACAGCTGCAATGCATGAAGTCATTAAAGACGGGGTTTTGCTACATTTACTTCATTTGGTACGACAGTATTAAAGTTACATGCACCGTGATCCTGTCTTTGCATGTATTTGTATGTAGCATGAGACAAAAACTTTTTTACAAGAATTTTGTCAAATTACCTGCATTAACATGGTTTCACTTGCTCAGTTGGTCTATGAACTAAATTATGTGCCCCAGACGGTTACACTCAGATTTGGGTCAGAAGGGATTCTGCCATCTCGAGAAAAACATGTGACAGGTGACAGTGTTTCATGTGACTCCACTGGGCCAGATGGAGCTTGACGTGGAACAGCAGTTCACCATAATTGTTGCTTGTAATAATAATTTCAAGGAGAGAAATGTTGTTAGGCACCATGGATGCAAGAACGTTGAATAGTGTTTTCTGCACAGGCCAAGCTGATCTGTCCAGTTTTTTTTTTTTATTTCTTTAATTTAGTATAATATTTTGTCATCAAATCCATCATTTCAAGTATAGCTTGATTTCTTCAAGAGCACCCATTGACTACAGCTCATCATGACAATCAGAACTCTCTCTCTCAAGTGACAGCTGCGGATTGAAATCAAGCATGCTTTAAAAGACTGGTTTGTCTGCGATGGCTCAATATTGTGTCAGACTGTGACGTTAACCTGCTGACATGTAGCAGGCAGCAGGAACAACAGTCAGCACCGCCTGAGCTTCGATGTGATTATCTTTGATCTCACAAACTTGTCTGGGGAAGTTAAATCCAGGCTTTGTTTCTTCTACAGTAGACTGCTCCTTGTCTTAAGGCTTAAACTGCTCAAGAAGCACAATTTCTGTTGTGCAATTCAAGACCAGTCTCAAGTGTAAGATTAGTGGCTGACTGGTGACGGTGCATTGTTTTGCACTGTATTGGTGTCACTGTTGCCAGTAATAAAACAGATGCCAACTCAAGGGTTAAGCCTGAAGTTCATTCTTGACCTTGGAAAGAGATGACAAAAACAATCTCAAGTCAAGTTGATCACCAATGCTAGTGCAAACTCTCCAACACAGAGCAGTACATCTTATTAGTGAGGAGGAGGAGGAGCGGGAGGAGGAGGTGCAGTATCCTGGGGGAACTCCAGATCCACCTGCTACAAGGAGTGTGTGATGAGGATCTCACCCCAAGCTAAAAGGAAAACTATGGATCCTATTGTTGTTTAATTAGAAAATAAAATCCAATCTGTAATAAAAAGTTTTCCTTTAAGACAAGGATGTCACTTCTAAATTGAAGAGAACCACCAGAAACAACCCACTGGGACTCCCTTATGTGGTTGGGCTGTCAGAACATCTAGCCAAAGTCTTTAAGTCAAAAGGATTCAGCACGTATACCCCGTACTTAAGACCCTAAAAACTATGAGCGGTTTTTGTTTTAACATGCAACTGTGAGCAACACTACATCTGAGAAAATAAGGCATTCACATCCAACACCAGAGACAATCTTTGAACAGAGCCAGGGGTTACAAACTCCCACACACTCGATGACAACTGAGCAAACTCCAACTGATGATTAAGACCATCGGACTGGGTTGAAAACACAACAACTAAGGTCCCTTAACCTTACGAAATTAGTCATAAACTCAAACCCAAGTTTCCCTAAACCTAACCAAACCTGCTAATTAACTGAGGAACAGAGAAATGATGGCATCCTGCAGATCAGGGGATCAGATCAGAAAATACTTATATGTCAGTCCAGAAAGCATGTATGGACAGACAACGTTGTTGAATGTGGAGGACCTGTTGGACCTGTGCCTAATGAACACTGGGCCTCTACTGCAAAGGTCAGTATGATGTATCAGAGTTACCTGTTGTTCAAAATCATTTTAAAGTTAGAGTTTTTGTGTGAGAAGGTATGAATCTGGATCTATTTCACAGAAGTGCTTACAGGTTAAGAGGCCACATAGAAGCCACAAGTGCATCAAGATAAACTTCCAACTGCACTTATTGTTTTACCTCAGGCACTTTGTCGGTCCTCATGTCTGATGTTGAACTTGGAAATGATAAGCGCAGGGTAAAGACTGCAGGAAGAACAGAAACTAGTTGGGTTGGAGTCTGTGTTTCTCCCACTCTTCACTCAAGTGGAACTACAGGAGGTGGGCGTTTTTTTCCAACAAAGAGATATAGAGAGAGACGGACCAGGAGACAGGGAGACGTGGAGGGCGGGTGGTAGACTCTGTGAGGCAGGTGAAAGGGAGGGAGAGACAGCAGAGTGATAATTCTGTGTTGCAGACGGCGTGTGCACGTCTGTGAAACAGAGAGAAAGGTTTGCGTAGGGAGGATATATTACACACCGTTCCATTAGTGTGTGTAAGGGTGCTGAAAGGCTGCATCCTGGTGCTTTTGACCAAGGTGATAGTAGGAGTTAAATTAAACAGTCCCTGTCAGGCAGTGCTGGTCATGTAAAAAGAGAAACACACCCCACACAACTCCTCTTATACAGCCATATCAAGGCATGTCAAACCAACCTTTGGTTTACTGATGTTCAGCATGAGATGAACGCACAGTAATTTCCTCTGTAGGGAGTAAACATTTACACTTGCGTGTGTGGGCGCAGGAAATTGCTTTTCACTACTATTATCACCTCAATAGTCGTGATAATGTAATAATTGTAAAATTTGTCACAAAACAACTCTGAAGAGCTGTTGAAGACTTCTGAATAATGCAAGAAGTTCCTAAAACTGGATATACATTTTATAATTTCTTTACATTACTCTAAAAACACCCAAATTCTGTTGTACTCTTTGCCATACAGTATATAACATCTCCATATATTGCATGTTAATATTCATGGTACTAGCAACTGTGAATATGAATTAGTGAAAGTCTTTTCTATGCAGGTGATCCTCCCCCATCATAGAATGGTAGATGGTATACCAAAGTCACAGCTATCAAAATTAGTGACCCTATCAAAATACTATGCAGGCACCATCTTTACTAAATAAAGTCTGTCAATAAACCCACATAGGACCGCCAGCACAGCGCTAACTGAGACTGATGTTCCCTTTGGCTGATATTGTTCCTCAAAGTGCACTCCAAAAACTTGTAGCAAAAAGTACAGTGTGTGTATTTTATTATCATTGTTTTTTTAGTGTCGGCCATGCCACGAGATTATCTTAGTATGTTGTACATGGAATAGCACACTGCTGTTAAAGATTTTGTTTTTAGTTAGTTTAGTTTAGTTTATTTTTTTGTTACACTATTTTAACACTTTCTTTTTACTCCAAACTTTAAACTCTAAACTTGATTGGTTGTCATGGTTGTTGTCTGCACATTATTCACCGCAGAGAACAGCTGGAAAATGAACCAGGGTCATTGTGAGTTATATAAGCCAAAGGGCATACTAATCAATAGTGGTTTTAAGTGCAACCTACATGACATATTGATCCAGTTTCATGTCTTGTTGGTGCACTTGTGCATGAAATTCATTGTGTTGCAGCAGCCATCTTTTCAACGCCAGGGTCTGAGACCCCTCTCTATTTACCTTTAACCAACGTAATCAAGGACGCACGAGGGTCAATTAAGAGGCATTGATCAAAACTGGCTGCACGGCTGTAGAACATATGGCATGCTGTATTTTGTTAAAAGAACCAGAGTAGTAATCAAAAATGCTGCTCCATCGGTCCATGGATTGCAGGAGGAGGTGAAACCAGCTTCAATTGAAAATCACTCCCTAACCACCCACACATGCACTGTAGGTATTGAGTGGTCTTCTCTGTTCATCTCTCTGTTGAGGTGATTGGTGAACTGTGACCGCAGTGTTCACAGAGACACCTGGGATCCTGGAGGTCTGTGCTTTAAAGGCCAAGTAACAAAAGACAACATTAGAGAAGAGAAAGAAAATAACAACAACATATTTGGGTTCTAAATGTCAAAGTGATTTATGTTTTATTTCCTGTGTAAAGAAAGCAAGTTAAGCTTTGTTCTTTCACAAAAAAAAAAATATATATACATTCATACAAGGAGAAGAGATTCTAAACTGCTATTTTCGAGGAATTGCATTATCGCGAGCTAAACGCCTTTTCTCGACTTTCCCTGCAGGAATAACCATTTGGTTTTCTATGTTGCTTTTTTCACAGGCTCATTATCTACCACTGTGTCTTACTCGGTTAAAGTGTATTTCAGAACATTACAAAGTACAATAGATAGAGCTTAAATATTCCCCACCCACCAATGGCACTTAGCAGCATTGTGATTATTTGCAAGACATGCAGAGTTGATACAAAGAATAGGGTGGAGGGATACAAATACATGTTTAGGTTCATGACTGACAATTCCACCACATTTGTGCACACGTGGAGTTATTGTGGGTTTTAGAAGTTAAAGTAGTCTGTTTTCCATTACCCCTAACCTAGACAGAAAATGTAAACACAGAAAAGGGACCACTTGCTAAACATAGTTTTTGTCAGATGATAGCTTAGTATCAGCAGTGGAAAATCCAAATAAAGGGGTATTCAACTTTTTATTCGGTATAAGTAATGTGCAAAATGCTTAAGGTAAAGAAGACAGGAAGTTCAATATGTGATACTCACGTGTACAATGGTTGAGCATCAGATAAACATTTCTGATAAACTTCAGATAAACTTTCAAAACTCGAAAAGCAGAACTTTTGCAAAAGTTGTATGTCTGTATTTAGTTTTTATATTTTAAGTTTATAGTCTACATGGGTACACACAAATGCTTTGAACAACACACACTGACGCTTTTGAAATTGTAGCCAGACATTCAAGTATCACAGTGAGGGGGCGCTTTAAAGCCAGACAGAGTTTTGGAGATCAGTGGCCACTAAGTAACAATAAAAATACATAATGGCAGATACTAAAGTGTAGTGTAACAATACCTGAAGTAGAAAAAAGTCTACTGTCTCAGTAATGCGAGTTTCACAGCAATATCTAAAGTTTGTGAACATTAGCTAACATTAGCCGACATAAGCTAATGGTCATTCCAGACCACGTAAGGCTGTATTGGCAAAACCTGAGAGCATTGAACTGAGGAATGATGTGATTTATTGCTAATAAATTTAACTTTTCATTTGTAAGAAGTGTTTCTTAATTTTTCAAAAGTGACATAGTTTAACACAGCAGATGAAGCCTTCTGATTGGCCTTTCTCAAATGTTATGCTAGCCAAGCTTGACGAGTATCCCTCCCACTATAGAAGTACATAGACAAACAGGAGCATGCACCAAGGATGTTAATGATTTAACATTAATCGATTCCTTGCTGTTAAGAATTTAATCCATTAAAAATGTACTACCCGACAATGTATGTTTTGTGTACCATTTATCGCTCATGTATGTTAACTTTAATACCTAATGCAAGCTATATTGGATGTATTAAATAATTGTATTTAGTAAACTAGTATAGTGAGAACTAAGCAGAGCTCTAATTTAACTTAAATAAATGATTAAACACCTAAGCACCCAAAACAATCCCCAATTATAATAACACAGTTAATGAAATAGTTGGTCCATTCTAGCAGATTAAGCTCAGGCTCAGGAGAGTCTGGTCAGGGAAAATATGCTGCAGAACAGGGAGAAAATAAAGTCTGAAGCAAGAGGAGGATTGAGTGAGAGGAGAGAATGTGCGAGCCAGAAGGACACAGAGAGAGAAAGAGACAGGAAGAAAGAGACAGAATCTCATTAACGGTCTGAGGAGTCTTTGGCCTTGGCCTTTAATGTGATGCTATGGCTCTCTGTCTTTGCCTGAAGCTGCAAACTTTCCCCCTCCCTCCCTTCTTCGCTCACTCTCCTCTCCCTGTGTCTTTCCCTGGCTCTCTCCCCCTTTCTCTATCCCTTTCTTTTTATTACTCTTACATCTCCTCTCCCCCAGCTTCTTAGTGTCTTTCTCTTGCACTTCTTAATGCTGCGGAGCATGGCGAGATGGGTATTATTTATTTATGGTCATGCATTGTCTGTTTGCGTGGGCTTAAGTAATATTCATCTGAGCTGTGCCGCTATAATACAAAGCCTCATTCCTTCTCATAAGCGAGGGATGAAACACGAGCACTGGAGCCTGCTACAGTCCCCAAGTCTGAATACTCCCAACTCAAAGCTTTGTAGAGCTCAGTGTGCTTTCTTAAAAAACACAAAGAGGACAAACTGACTCTCCTCTTCCTCTTTTACTTACTTTGCTTCTTTTTTAAGCAATTTTGTATACTTTTTTTCTTTTTGCTCTGTATCTGCTCCTGTTATTTTCTCTAGTCCAGTGCTGCAGGGCAGGTCACTGCTGTGGAGGTCCGGGTGCAGTGAAGCAGAAGTGCTTTATTCCACTGTACAAAGCATCTTTCCCCATTAAATCTGGCAGGTGTTTTCCATCTGCCTCAGACAGTGGCATAATGAGGCATAAGGGCCCTGATGCAACATGGTCAAAGCAGGCCAGCCTATCACAATCAGATGTAACATAACATAATGTCAGTAGAGGATGAAAGAAGTAAAAGCATGCAGCTTTAAAAGACGACCAGCAGCGAAATGCACTTCACAGCTGATCCCTACATTCAATTATTACTAGGAAATCAGACTGACATGTTAGAGAAGAAGAGTGGTAATAGCAAGGCCAAGATGATAGACTACTTGACTAAATCTGGTGTTAGAGCACCATAGCAGATGAAAACACTAGCCTCTTGGTGACAGCTCACCTTGACTGAAAACATCACAGGTGACGGCGCAGCTTGACAAAATTAACACATTATTGGAGATGGCACAACATTGTAGGTGACGGCGCACCTTCACAACAAAAAAGCCTATGAGGTTAAAAATACACCGGTGCTGTGCGCCGTCACTGATTATGTTATCATATTTTTCAACTGTTGTCAATGTTTTTATATATATATTGGAGCTTAAATGCTTTTTCTTTCTTGGCGGCTTCTTACAATTTTCTCTTCTGAACGCCGCTTTTGTGTTTGTAGCCCATTGCTTGTCTCTCGCTTACTTGCCGTCTTGAAACTTCACTAGCTAGCTAACAGCTAACTCCTCTCCCTGCGTGATTGTTGCTACGCATTAGGATGGATTACGTAACTACCATTACCTAGAACACATTTTTGAACGTGAACTCGCCAATTAATCCTTATTTAAACTTAATTTAGGAACTCAAATAAAGGTGTATACAAAACACTTGTATATGGAAAATGTTGTATTTATTTGATTCTTGACATAAGTCAAGTATCCCTCTGTTTTTAAAAATGGGGGGAAAATGCCAAGTAGTTACATCAAAGTTTATACAGTATTCCTTCACACACAAAAATGGAAAAGAAGCCTGGCTAATACTTCTCTTGATCACTTTCTCTTTTTGTCTTGAAAATGCTGGTGGAGAGGGGAAAGAGTAAAGGATGATGGTGGTAGGACATAGTTGGGAGCTCGCAATCTATTCAAGCAATAGTAAGTTGTGTGGGCGTGAGAGCAGAACAGAGCAAGCAAGGAAAAATAAACTAGATACACTTGCACAAACACACACACGCAAAACCAAACAAGCCGAGAGTAGGAACTTCTTGTCGGAATAAGACTGCAGTGGATGTCGTTCTAATTTCCTTCTCTCCTGCTCCCTCCATCTTTATCCCTGTTTCTGCCGAGCGAAGCCTAATGATGTCCCTTGTGACAAGTGCTGGTTAACTACTAGCCATCAACACACGCAGGCACATAGACACAGACATGTGTACGCTGCTACGTTCACACTGCACACGCTCATACTTTCTGGCCAGCAGCTGGTAGCTTTGCCAACTGTGTCCCCCTGACTTGAAGAGATATGGGGAGCAGATGTGACTCTATTTTGCCTGACAGGTCTGGGAGATGAAAACAAGAACCAGCAGACTGTGTGTGTGTGCGTGTGCGTGTGTGTGTGTGTGTGTGTGTGTGTGTGTATTGCGGGGGTTAATACAAGAGCCTGTCTTCACTCTTTACTGCTTAAAAACATACTAAAGATTTGTCTTAGCATTGTATGGCTATGGCCACATTTTCAAGAACATGCAGAGCAAAGACCCCAGCTGCATCCCATTACCCTAGAAATGCCTTCTCCTTTCCTTCACTTCTTCCGTCTTTCCTTTCTGATGTGTGCCCCACGCCATCTCGACACACGAGGAAACATAAGTAAGCTGCTTCATTATCTCCTTTGCAGCTGCTTTGTTGCAGGAAACATGGGACTAGCCTTTCAGGAAGCATTTTCACTGCCACGCCTAGCTACAGTTTAAGCTGACATCTGCAACAATAATACACGAGATTAAAGCTCCAAAGGATATCAGACGCTAACAACAATCGGCTTAAGAATTTTAGCTAAATATCTTTTGATTTGCATGGAAATCTTTCTATAGGCAAGTCTTAAGGATTTATGATCATCAGTGATGAAGCCACTTCAATTAAAATCAACATGACCCTTCGTCTGGATTCTGTTTACATTTACAGATGCTTTTATACACAGCGACTTCCAAATCAGGAGCAACTGGGGGTTCAGTGTCAAGGACGCTTCGACACATGGACAGGAGGAGCCGGGGATCGAACCGCCAATACACTTGATGGACGACCTGCCCTACCTCCTGCGCCACAGCCGCCCCACCATTGTCATTGTGTTTCCCTCATCCAATGCCCTCCCCTCCACACACACACACATTTCTTCTAGGAAAACAGTGCAATCTAGTCACAACTCCTACTCTACAATGAGCATGAGCTTGACCAATGAGGAGACTATAGATAAAGGAACTGATAAAAGGTGCTGATGTTCAATTCTCTTCAGCTTGTGAATACGCCAAGCATGATCCCAATCCAATACTTTATGGAAGCTGCAGCGTGAGGGCATGAGTGCATTTCAACTGGAGTGATTTCTAATGAATTCTTCTCATGAGGCAAGAAGTCGAATAAACACACTGTACATGCAAATACTGAGTGATCAAGTGATAGCGAAATATTCTCAGAGGACATTATCATCATATTCAGACATTTCCCCACATGTATGTATGTATGTATGTATGTATGTATGTATGTGTGTGTGTGTGTGTGTATGTATGTATGTATGTATGTATGTATGTATGTGTGTGTGTGTGTGTGTGTGTGTGTGTGTGTGTGTGTGTGATATGTATCTGTATAGGCATGGGTGTGTGTGTTAAACTAGTTTATTACTAGTGTTTACTCACCATTTCATGAATCTTTAGGTGAAGGGCTTATCTGCAATCAGGCTCATTTCCTTTATATGGGGCTTAAGAGAGAGTAATTTATCTTTAATCTCATCAGATAGGGTGCTCAGCATTGTTTGCACGCTGGAAACTAACTCGGTAGATTCAGCCATAAACCACAACCTTTGCGCGCACACACACACACAGTTGGGACGATCAACGAGTAATTTGATTGTGTGCACACTAATCCAGGACAGGGCCATAATTATACTTAGTGACAATAGCACAGAATGCTATTTGGACTATTTATTACATGACGCAGTCTGAGTAGCTGTCAGTATCCTCTACACGCACACACACACACAAACATACAGCTGTTAGTCCAGCAGTTTAATGCTGCTTCACTAATGTAATCATGCAGCATAGAGCACATCAAACATGTGGTATGGCTAAATCCAGCTAAGTAAAGGTGTTATCCCTTCATACTCAGTGCTTCCATTAATTAGATGAGAAATTCCAAACGACTTCATGCAGTCAACACGTCCTGTCAGTGGTTCGGTGTGGCTACCCACACCTTTGACAAAACAATGGCAAGGTAACTTCATTTGAATACAGACTTTTAAATACAAAGGAATTCAATAATTAAAAGAATAATTAGAAGAAAAAAAAACGCAAGTGAAAGAACAACAAGTGTAAAGGGCATATTTAAAAAATAATCAACATCTGAATGAAAATCAGTGACAGCCCAACCCTGTCACTGATCAGTTGTCAATGCTCCCAGTATTGACAACTTACATCTAAAGATACAACTATATCTCGAAAGAAAATTTCCAGATATAGCGTCCCTTACTCCTAATATGTGGATATTTCTTTAAACCAAACCATAATTTCATTTTTTTTCTTCAAAATAGTTCAGTTTATCCACATTTCCACACCTCTCATACAGCAGCAGTTCCCAACCAGGGGTATTTGTACCGTAGGTGGTACGTCTGCAGTAGCCACGGAGGATGTGGAAAGCTCATTAAGTCTAACTAATTAGGTCAACTAAACTCAATAAAAAAATGCCATTCTGATTTGATTTTAAAAAGCCCCCCTCCATTTGTGGTTGGTAGGAAAATAACCAAATACAATTACAATTTGGTGTGATGCTGATATGCTGATATATATCCTCTTACATATAATTAATAGTGTTAAATAACATCCAGTATACCAACCATTAATAAGAACATATTTGGACATTACGAATGTTCAGAGTAAGTTGACAAAAAAGGTTGCTGTAGATTAAATAGATTAACAAGGACAGTGACTCTGGAAAAATAATTTGCGTTTTTCATATTTTTTTAATGCTCAGAGCCCCAAAAACAAAAACTCTTTGACCTCCCTCCATTGTATTGGATACATTTCAGAGAAGCTTTGGGTGAACTGATCATTTAAAAATGAAGAGCTGAAAATAGCTGAGAGCGCCAAAGAGCTGCATAACTTAACTTAACCTTGCAGAGAGTCATGTGATCAAAACTTTAATATCAAAACTGTTGCAGAAAGCTGTTCAACATGACCAAGTTTGTAATGGTTCACCTTTTCACTGTATTTAAAATAGGACACTAAATCTATGACGCAGCACATCTTGGAAGGAGACTAGGACACAATGGCATTTAAGTTAACGGCACTTTTTTTGCATAATTTTGTCAGAGCAAGCCCACAAGGTTATTTGAGGTTGTCATGGTTGTTTCTATAAGCAGAATGATGGTTGAGATCAGTCTGCATGTCAGTTGGACAACTTCAAAGGCGGATTGAAATGGTAATAGCCTGTGACATGTACAGTGACCTGATGACATGTCTTCCACGCTTGTTTGGAAAGATAAGCCTACATGTCATTGTTGAGTTGTTTTAGCCTAAACAGGTTTTGTATGGAGGAGATTAATATGTGGCAACTCCTGGGTTGTAGAATTGAGAGACCCAACACATACACACAGGCAAACAAGCACACACGCATGCACACACACACAAACCACCTTGTCACAACTCTTTTTAGCTCTCATCTAAAATGAGAACATGCCCTGGGCCGCGCTGGAAGAATGGAAGTCAAAGCCAGAGACAGAAAGAACAAAAGAGAAGGACAGGGATGGAAATAAAATGAAAGAGAAAAGCCAAAGGGGAGAACACAGAGTGATAAAAGGCCAAACCAGGGAAGGGAGGGGAAGGGAAGGTGGGAGAGAGATAGAGAGACAGCAAGAGAGAACAAGACAAGGGCTGTGGATCAGCCTGGAGGGTCATCGGTGTGAAAGAGTTGTGGTTCATTGTAATGTCTCAACCTCTTCCATCTAAACCCCCCTCCCCCATCCATGCCCGACCACGGGCCCACAACCCACCTCCCACCTCCCACCCACACCCTCCAGCAGCTCTTTAACATGGAAATTGATTTAAACAGAAGCTGAGATATCCGCAGTGGGACCTGAGGACAGGTGCCTCCAGTCAGCAGAGGAGAAGCTAATGAGAGGTGAGAGACCCGAGCAGAGCTAACAAGGAAAGCAGAGAGCACAATGAGATGGGAGAGGAGAGGCAGAAATTAGGTGGAAGGAGCACGAAATGGGGAAGAAATTGGAGAGAAATGAGGGAGTCGGAATTTTATAATTTTCAACTCGAGTTTCCAGCCAACTGCAAGATGAGAAATAAATAAATAAATGAGTGAGAAAAGTGTGAGTGTTCGTATGTTAGTCTATGTGTGGGTGTACAGCTACAGTCCGTGGGTTACAGATTCTAGTCAGGCAGGAGACCTGCTGAAATTTTACTCATGTGGAAGGAAAGTTGATGGTATAAAATATATATTAAAGTAAAGTAAAAAAAACAGCTTATGCAGAGTAAAGGTTAAAACAGGCATTCTATATGAACTTTTACATGCAAAAAGGACTTGGAGAACTTGTCACTCTTACTATTAGCTCTCCATCTATCTAGCAAGACAGAGGAACTAGAACATGACCAAGCTAACGCAATTTACTATGTCCACAATAACACTGAGGACAAAGAGGAGACCCTGATCTTTAGACTTAATTACCTTAGTTGAAGTTAAACTAAAAAAATCCACAAATCTTCTAGACCTGCATGTAAGCTTCACTAAAGATACTGACACTGTATATTTTAAAGTAAGACAGGGAACTAAGGCGTGAAAGTCCACCAAAGAACAATAGTGGGGCAGCAAAAACAATGAACACCAGGGCCATGCTTTCAGTAGGTTTAGTCAGAACACTCTGACTCAACTAGCATGCCTGAAAAAAGGCAAGCCTCTAAAATAGAGTTGAAAACCAAAATGTTAACAGTTTACCTTAACGTCAATGATTTGATAGAATGCGATCTTTGCTTCAGTAGTCTGCATATTTAGATATTTTAATAGACAGGTGAGTTGGCAGTGTTCTTTTCCCATCAAAATCACTGTCTAAACGGCCCTATCCATGACTTATACCTAAACATAACCACTGTATATACATATACTATACATGCATATCTCCCTCAAACATTCACTGCAGGGGTAACAAATCCCCTTAACCTCTTTGGTTAACTTTTTAGCTGTTGATAAATAAGCTACTATAAGGGATATTTGGTCAGTTTAATCACGCATTAATGGAAATATTTTTTCCAAGTCGCAAACGCAACACTGACATCAATTTATAAAGTTAAATGTAATGTTCAGCAGCCAGTCTTACTGGTCAGCGCATGAAGAAAACAATCAATGACAGTAGGTTTTTCTTAACCACATGGTTTTACTACAAACGTCAAGGCTATGTGGATAAACTTTAGTGAACTAAACTGTAATTTTTGTTTCTGAAACGATGAGCAACTTTAAGTCTCTTTTGTGTGTTTCCATCTCAAAAACTAAGAAGATCAGGCTAATTACACCAATAAAAGACAAAAAGAGAACAGCTTTGAGGCACAATTGTTGTTCATTTAGTGTTGTATGAACTTACAGTACCAGTCAAAAGTTTGGACACACTTTCCCATTCAAGTACTGTACCCTCAACAATGACCAGTGTTTGCCATCTCCTGAATGCTGTAGAGAAGTTGTAACAGACTCTAGGTTTCTGATTGACCAGTCAACAAGACTCAATAAACTACTGGACTACCTTAAGAACTAGGACTATCAGCGATTCATGTGAATTTCCTGTGATGGAAAAGAGCCAACACTTACAGGAGCCCTTGACTTCACTTGGCTCCAGTTGCAGCTGGCTCACAATGTCTTTGTCAAGCTCTTAGCTTTTGTCAACGCTCTGAGCTTTTCCTGCCTGAGCCAAGTTTCAGTTACTTCTCCTGTCCGTTTGAAGGAGCACCTGAACTTGGCCGAAGGAGGTCAAAACAGAAGTCCTATAGTCTTGACAGATCAAAGCGTGGAAGAGCCCAGATTACGGTCCAAAAAGGTGTTGATGTGAACAGGTCCAAACACCCTCCTTTGACTTAACTCACCTCTCTCTTTTTCAAATTGCTTTGGGACTCCCATGAATCTCCAGGATGAACACCGCTTTGAGGACTGCGACAAGGGAAAGTAACTTCATTATTTTTGATGGAAATCAGACATGACAAAGAAGCATGAGGGCATCACATGCTGGGCCAGTTGGAGCACCATTCGTTGTTTCCGCCACCCTGTACCTGAGCTGTCGGTACATTAAAGAAAAGGCTGACTTCAGAAAAGCTCGGCTCTTATTGATCTCTGCTTGCCACATGGGTATGTAAGAATTCTACATGTGCATGCACACACAGACACATGGTTTTGAATATCAATGGGATTACTGAAAGGTCTGCTGTCGTGAGCTTTCAGATTGTAAACTACACTAAGAGACGGCTGTGTTGCTCTTTAAATGAGATCTCGCAATTTGATAAATGTTATTTAGGTAACATGACAGGTATGACATTTTCTAGCAATATCCTCCCACACACAGATGTAAAGGCACTCCTCATTCTCTCTCACTTTCGATCACCCTCTCTCTCTCTTTCTGCAGAAACAGATAAACACACAGACAGACCAGCAGAAGTACTCACTGTCCTTCTCACTCTTTCATTAATAAACAACCTCAAATGTACTTCCAGTCTCTCTCTTGCATGCATACACAGTATCCCACATTGCACTGCAGCATCTAGTAAGTCTTCCATGGCAACCATTTCAAAAGTAAGATTCATCCACTTTATATAGCTGGCCTCATTTTTCTACTCCAGCCCCCGCTGAGCACTGCCATCCATGATGACATCTGGGGCCTGTGCTCTCCGCACAGAGAGGGGGAACAAAATCCCCATGCAAACACCAACATTTAGTCTTGAAAGTTCTGTGTTCTACTTAATAAAGACTTGAAAAGACCTAAATAAAAGCCAGAGAGGACTGTTTTAGAGATGAAAATACATTTCAGCGTTGAAGTTGCAGACAAGTAAAGAACATGTGTAAAGCCGTTCTAATAAAAGAACTGAGCATGGAGGGATTTGTGAGACACTGGACCCCTGGGCACAGGCATGTAAAAGGGACTCCACCACCTACATAGGAGCAGGACCCCACACACAAATGATTATAAATGAAGCAGCCTCATTATTAGTTATTTTGCATCTCTTTGTAGTTGTTTTGCGCCTCTCTTTAGTCGTTTTGTGTCTCTTTGCAGTTGTTTTGCACATTTTGTATTCATTTTGTCTCTGCTATTATTTTGCATCTTTGTATTTGTTTTACATCTTTTGTAGTTAGATTTTTTTTTCAGTTAAAACAGAGCCTCTGCCTGGAGCCCTGTGATCCCCTGCACCGGGCCTGTGCCTGGTAGACCTGTCCAATCATCCTCCCATGCAAGGGAGTCAGATCAGCTAAATTAAAACTGTTTTAATCCAATCTGAAAATGTGAGATTCATGCCTGCTGTATTGGCTCTAACAGACTCAATCAACAAAATGTATTACTTCCCCACCCTGTCTGTAGGACTCTGCCCAGAACCCATTTGTTCCTAATGAGGACCAAAAATCCTATACTCTTGATCACTTGCACTCACTTGATTTGCAGCATCTCCCCTGACGTTAAGCCAGCAGCATAGTGTATGTTGAATTTACTCAAAATAAACTACACTGCCTATGTTCATTGGTAATTAAGGAACCTGTCAATGTAATTCTATGGAGTATAGGAATATGCACACACACGTACATATATGTATATAAATACACACACACACACACATATATATTTATATATATATATATATATATATATAGCTTATCATACTTGTTAGCTTTAATTCATTGCAGATTTGAGTCTTTTTGTGGGGTGAGATAAAAATAAGAAAATTATAGAATATCACCAGCCCTTGATGCAAAACCTTTTGTTGTCAATGAATTTTGGTACCAGTTTGCACCATTGAGGTCCATCTTTTGAGCCGTTTTCTATCTATACTGTGTGATCGTAAAAGTGCACACGCCGCATATTATAGGAGCCATGCCTGTACATCTTCAAAGCTTCCCCTGGAAGATCAAGGACATTTGGGGGTCAGCTCACCCCACAAGTCACCTGGATTATTGCCTCTCCTGATGAAGCAGCAGCTGATGTGTATCTGGGGGAGGCTCATTGTCACCGTCTTCACAGGCATCAGCGTGTGATGTTCTTCTGATGGTGTGAATCTGCCACGACCAGAAGATGCAATCCAGCTGTCCCCCATACCTGCCCACAGGATCTCCACCTCTAACACACACTCACAGAATCTTTACACATCCTCCTCCACGCTGCCCCCCCACCTCACAAAGATAACACAGCCTAGCCTCCCGTCTCTCACCTTATCCCCTCCATTCTCCCACGTAGCGTTATGTGAATGCATGACTGATACATGGCTTGCTCATACTCAAGTATACTTTTATTGATCATTGCACAGTAACATTTACTCTCTTTTCCACCTTTACGCTCTGGACAGTTCATCGATTCAAACAGAGGAGATGCCTTCCACATCACTTTTCTTTCATTAGATTATAGGAGACACAGAAATCATTATTTTGGACATAATAGCACATAAAGACTGAAAAATGATCTGTTTTGGATATGGCCTGTTGACATTTCATCTCAAATGATGGTTTCTATCCTAATATGTAATATTCTATCCTCTAAGCTGCTAGCTTTTTCAATAAACTAAATGGAGCCTCTGACCAGCGAATCGGGACAGAGAAATGTGTTTTTAATACAGGAAAGTACAGTTTGACCTCTAAATGTAACTTGGTACTACAGGCAGCCGTAATATCATCAGTGATAATGGCAGAAAATGGCATAGAGGGGAATCAAATCAACAGAGGCATGATGGATAGATGAAGGGACGTTAGTAATGTATGTCTTCACCCTCTGTCCCTTTCTCACATGCAGCTCTCTCCTCCTGTGTCCATCACTCTGAATTACCATACTTGGATGCTGAACCGCAGAGAACAGGCCAGCATTGGTTATGAAAGTGTTGCGCATTTGCAAGGAGGGTACATGCGAGTACATGCAAATAGGCTCCTGCATTAGCATTTGATATCCTCGGGACTACACAGGCCGTGCAATGCCAAGATGTGGCGGCATGCGCGTGAGCTCGCCGTGAACTCGGCCGCAGCGAGATTGTAATCCACACTCTGCGGGCATCTTTAACTCTTGAGCACCGAGTCTTAATTTCACCCGGCAATAAGGCATGGAAACCAAACAACACGCAGCCAGAATGTAAAAAAAGATCTAGTAACTTGAAATGCAGATGTCACACACTTTGTGAATTTAAAGAAAACAAACGCTTGCCTTGCAGAAAGTGAAGTTCTTTTCCACGTCCAAATCAAGGGTTAACAGAAATTAAAAACAATTTCACAGCCTACTATAACTGGAGTGCTCATTTTATGGTAAATTAGGCTGTAACAATTACATTTGTTGGAAGAGGGGGTGGTCCACAGAAGCTGTGTACAGCAGCGTGCAATCAGCAAAGGCTTCAAGTGGGTGTCTTCAGTGTTAGAAAATAATTACAGGAGGATAATGCATAGTAATTCAATATTAACATGAAATGTAGAAATAGTCCACATAAAACCAGAGCTGTCCGTCAATCTCTGGTTATTCCGGATGCCCCCGCCAGCTGAATGTCTTCGCTGACCAGCTGCAGTCTCGGTCCTGTTCCTGTGGGAGTCTGAGCCAGCTCCTCTCCCTCCCCCGCACTACATCAGCTCGCTCCTGTGGGTCAACTTGGCAGGCGGCCACCGCAAAGCCGTCCCTGCCAGGAACAGAACTGGGCCTTGGGCCACTCCTTTCAACAGGGCGCCCCGAGCGCCTCGTCTGACCACCTCCTTCACGCTGAGCTGCTCCCGTGCACGGCTTCACTGCGGAGGAGACAAAAGCACAGGGGAGAGATCAGGATGAGCCCACATGTAAACACACAGCGCTGGTTCTTTAACTCACAAATCCCCCTCTGCTTTTTAGTGATTTGATGACAGATAACAGGCAAACGAGAGACCCATTTCTATCTTTTTTTTTAAGCGGTGGCTGTAAAAAAAAAAAAAATTCCTGCCAAGCAGCACAGCTCTTCAATAGTAGCTAAGCAACCTTTTGCTAAGTAAGACTTAATTACTGGCAAGACTGGTGGTTTTGCATTAGTGCATGAATATTTCAATCGACAGCTAATGTGGTCACAAGTCTCAGTTTTGAGTATTTTGCCACAGCCAACAAGAACCAAGGACCAGACATATCTCTTTTATAATTCAACGTTTCTGTAAAGTCTGGCAGCACGTCTTTCATAATTACTCAGATTTCTCTCTGGGCAATTTTTGTGAAAATCTTAAGAGTCCCAAACCAGCTATTGTGCTGCTTTATTAACACAAATAAACAGGATGTTTTTTCTAATAAAAACTAGTGATATTTCTTTTCTATCCAAACATCTCAGAAATGTTCTTAAATGGCTCATTATCCAACTTCCCTTTACTAAAATGCCAATAACTGAGAATGATAAATGAGTTATGTTTCTTAAAGTCTGACCACCAAGTATTACTTTTCAAGGCTTCATTTAACTTTTTTTCTGCCTTCAAGACACGGACAGGACATCATGAGAAATCCCTCTGACACTTCTCTCCTCCTGCTGGTTCCATTTCGGGAATCGCCAGAGTTCTCTCGCTACCGTTTCCTTCTGTCAGAGAGCCTTGAGCTACGGATCCTCATTAGTCACGTTCCCTGAGACCACACTGACACCGGCGCCGCATTCTCCCTCGCTCAGACTTGCGCGGCCACACACCAATTCTCAGGCACTGTCAAAAAGCTGGGCGACTTACAGGAGCTGGGCAATCATCAGAATCAACCAACCTTTGAAATGCTGTGAATATCATGAGCACGCTGCTGCAGCATAATGTTAGGCTGGCTGAAATGTCCACAGGCATCTGAAGCAAAGTTTCTTGCACAATGGTCTTTTGGGAAAATGGGAAAAGTTAAAGGACCATACCAGTGGTTTTGAACGTTTTAGACCATTACCTACAAATTGTGTATGCTTTCCATTACAGCTAGAGATGGCCAATCCATCACAGAGGGAAAGGTGTCAGTGTTTAGTGTTTAAGCAGGGACTAAAAACTCTCCTCAGTGGGGATTTCTGCTGCTAAGATTTGCATTATTGACATTAAAAGTGGAGAGCAGGACTTTTACATATAAATTAGGTCCGCTACATTCAAGCCGTTACCAGACGAGTTCACAATGCTGATGAAGCTCATCACCACCAGTAACTCTCTGTATTTCACAGTAAACCAGAGTTTTTAAATCTGGTGTCTGTGGCGACATTCCCAGGCTGGAGCACCGGTAGTGAAACCAGAACCACATAGAGAGAGAGAGCCGCTTCGACAGATGTTCAAAATGTTTGATGGTCACATGATTCACGTCGACTCCAGACAGTTCTCTCTACACGGCTCTGGTTTACCAGAGCTGAACGGAGTAGCTACAGCAGCCAGGAGTACGGAGGAAAAACCTAAGAAGCGTTTTATGATGCTCCTAAGAGGAAGGATTACAGAGCGCCGGCGAGGGCAAACGCGGATAACCGTTGGTGTAGCTTTTCCTCTGAGAGGCTGAAAGAAGAGCAGGGACTGAGGCGCAGACAGGATGTGACGCTGCGCTTGGTCTTTGTAAAATATTTGGAGCCGGCTGTGTAGCTATTACATTTACTCTAGCTCAATAATGGATTATTGTCTTGAGCACGCATCGGAAATGTTTAACTGCTCACTGCCAGAAGGAAAGTTTAGCACTTCTAGCTTTAATGGGGAAAAAAAACGAATATCTACTCTTGTGTCTGTACAGCAAATATGAAACTACAGTCAGTAGCCGCTTATCTTATCTTAAAGTCTGCAAATAGTGAACAGCTAACCTTGCTCTGTCCAAAGGTAGTGTTCAAAAAGTGTAAAAACAGCAATTTGGCATTTTACAAGGAGGTATGTGTCGGAATATTTCACAGTTGGAACCAGTTTCCAATCCTGGAAGTTACTGGTTAGCACCATGTTTTATAAAAAAAAAAAAAAATTAAAAATAAAAAGAATGTGTTTTTTAAGCATCAGGTTTTGTACAGAAGGCAGGATTTTGTTACCTTTGGACAGAGCCAGCCCCCCCCCCTCCCTTCCAGTCTTTATGCTAAGCTAAGCTTACCAACTGCTGGCTGCTGCATCATATTTACTGTACAGGACTCAGCAACAACACAAATGAGTGTATTTTCCAAAATTTCAAACTGTTCCTTTAGAAAAGGCTGTTGTCTGGAACCAGCCTTTCAGATCTCAGGTGTCTGAGTATCCATGAATGTGCCAACAGGGAAAGATTCCAAAATGAGCTCTGCTTGTTACAAAAGCAATTAAGGTTCGACACAGAAAAAAGGGAAGAAGCTGGATTTGTTCTCTGTGATGGATTACACATTTAATGCAAGTTTCTAGTATATGTAAGTTGATTTTGTTTTTGTACAAACATGAATGGACACTAACGGGTGTCTGGAAGGTAGAAAAATCAATCTTTAAGACTTGCTGTATGGAGAGCGGTAATGGGGGGGAAAAGTATGCAGGTTGTAAGTTAATGGGCTAGAGCATGCAAGACCTTTTAAAAATGGATATGGGTGCGGACCAACCTGAGGTTTGCATGGTCTCACGTCGGCAGACTGTCAGTCTCCGGGCACTGGGTGACCAATAGCTGTGCCTGGAGGAAGGACAAACTCCAAATCAATACCCCGTCAAAAAACACTGGGAGAAATTTGAGACAGAGATCATGCAATGTCTACAGGAGAAGATATGCTCATGCAACTCAAGCTTTCTGTTTTGGTTAACTTTGTACAGGCAGAACCTTTTAAATATTACAGTAAGCATCCTTTACACAGCAAATGAAAAAAGTAACAGCAGCTCAACTGTACAAAAGATATTGACATAGATTTGGCTTTGTTCATTTTAGCAAGAGTTGCATTAACACTATCCTAATATATTTTGTTAGTACACAGAACAGTTATTTTGGTACATAAAATCCACTACTGTATGATATTGGAATTTACGTTTTTCTTACTTTTGAGTCGATTCTTTTTTGTTGCCATAACTGTAATAATATTTTAAGAAACTGTACGCATTTACCAGCAAGTTTATGTCAATGGATAAACACACTACGAAATTAAACATTTAGGGTTAGGTTACCTTTACAGTGGAGTTCTCTAGGTTATAACCATCCTCTCCATTGCACTGCCATTACTCTGTACTAAAAGTAGCCATCGCGCCAGCGTCATTCATGACAATGAAGCCTAGACCTGAATGGTGGTTTGAATTCAGTTAATTTTCAGATGCTATAAAAGCGATTACGACCACAGGTAAGAGGATTGAAAAAATCTTATACATACCCAGGCATTCAATGCTTTAGAACTCTATACACATTAGGAAGCTATCCAGGTTATTTTAGAGGTCTTACCTCTGGGTCCTTTTTAAAAAGTATAGAAAGAGAGAGAAAGAATAAGTTGTGCTCTTTTGATAATCAATCAAGACATCATTTAGTAGGGTTAAAGTCTTCAGACGTCAATACATTCATTTAGATTTAAAATGCGGTTTTGAATGAGAAACAAAGGAAAACACCTACATCTGACTGCTGAAGGTTGTTTAAAAAAGGCCATTTCAGAATTTTACTAGGACAGGAAACAAATAAAGCAAGTTAAGTTTCATAAAAAACAAACTAAGCTTTATTGACAAACTGCTGCAAAACATCTTTTGGACAGATTTAGTAACCTATTTAGGCAAGCTTACACATGTAGCATAATGCATTTTATGGAGAGGGTACAGATACTAGTGGCAGAATAAGTACAGTTAGGATGTTTTAAAATATGTACAAGAGTTCGGATTGAGCTGCAGGATCCCTTCTCTATAGAAAGAGAAGACCCATGTGGAGATTTTTGTCCCAATCCTTCTTTGTGTACTTTGTGCATGCAGTTTATAGAGAATCAGATCACAAAATGAAGACCTAAACGGTTTTTAGCATGACAGGAGGCCATCTCCCGGCCGTGTTCTCATTAAACAAATATTTAGTCTTCAGAGTCTTAAAATTAACTTTTAACATGTAAAACAAATTGAGGATATGAGGACAGTCCATCTCAACAGTGTCTATTAGGGCTATATTTCAAAACTCTAAGTACAATGACAAATATTGCTGCCTAAGTCTAAATGGACAACGTTTTAGAACTATTTAAAACAAACCATCATCAATAATGAATTGTACTGATTCCATTAACATTGATTCTTTAAGCTTCACTTAATTTAAGATTGTTGTTTGTGTCTATATTACATAATTGAAAGTTTAAAAGGTCTTTTATTTGGCTATATTAACAGAATTTTGAAATGTAGCCTAAATGGGAATCTGCAACTGACCCTCGACAGATTCTTTGTATTTAAAAACAATTAAAATGGATTCCTTAGACAAGTGGATAATGAGCCACTAATTCCAGTAGAAATGACTACTCCCAAACAGTTAAAAAAGTAACGATCAACAATGCAAAAAAAGCCAGAGGGAGTAAAAAGTGTCAGAGAAAAATATACAGCAAAATAAACAAAAATTGAAATGAAAAACAACCAAAAAAAAAAAAAGGACGCCAGCTTCTCCTCTCTAACCCATCTAAAAGCCGCTTTGGTTGGAGGGATTGGTGGCTGGTTGCTTAGGTGGTTGGTTGGTGCGACAAAGTAGGGGAGGGGGAGGGAGTTCGCGGTCAAATCTCAAAAAACAGTTCAGATTTTCAGTTCCCAATTTGCTCTCTCGTATAAAGTCCAGTGTAGGAAAAGACCAAACCAAAGACAAAACGGACAATTACTTTTGTCGGGCTGCTTAAAGCAAGAGCTGCCGTGGGAGACAGGCGGTAGTCAGGGCGACACGTTTGGGTGGCGAGTCCGCTTCAGTACTGTCGGTATGGGTGCTCCCGGTAAGGCGTCTTGGCACCTCTGGAGGGGGGAGGGGCCTTCCCTGGAACTGTTCGTTGGGTCCCATTCCAGTCATCCTGGCCTGGAGAGGACGCACACAAAAACACTTTTACAAATCAATAGGGACTCAAACTTTAAGGTGTATTACAGAAAACTCATTTGGTTAGTTGACATTAAAAGGTGCAAAGTTAGTTTTTTGTAAACTAAGTTTCTGTTTACATTCAATAAACATATTGTGTGTATCCGAGGTGTTGGAAAAATATTAAACCGTTGGCAGCGCTACATATTACGTCTCCCGATAAAAGCACAAATAAAAATAAATATTGCTCCACAGCGCTACTAGTGGTCAACAACTCCACAGTGGACCTTTAAAGTTAACAGTTAGTGGCTTTAACTTTACAAATCTAGTAGGCATTTTGGCTAGTGATCCAAAAACAGAACATCGTGCATTGCATGCTATCAATATTTTTTGAGTTGGTTAAATATAACATTTTCAGGACATTCAATCAATCAATCAACTTATCAATATATTGATAAGCATGTATTAAAAATGCTCATGAAATACAAAGATACGTTTTTCGGCATATTTATACGCACCCTTCTTTTAACAGTATAAATTAGGTCACCTTTGTTGACAGTGAACAAAGTTTCTCCTTACCGTATGACTCGTATGAATCTGTGGTCTCTCCATGTCCGTAGTCATAGTATTCTGGCTCTCTGATGGTCCAAAACAGGGAGAGAAAAAGAAAAATCATGTTTAATCTTTGAAAAATATCAAGTAGCTGCTGACAGTAATGTCTAGGGGGATGATAATTGGCTTCCATGAATAAGATCAAAGCTTGGCTTTCGAGCATGGAACATCTGAGTCCCGGCTGGTTCTCCTTAATAACACCGCCATCCAAACCATGAAACATCAAGTACCATCAGCGCCGGATTTGTGCAGAGTGGCTAAAAAGTATTTCTGCTTCTCTCAAATCCTTTTTTCCGAGTCCAAGTGGCAACTAGGCAATGTGCATGCACTTTGAGAGAAGCAGGTGAAAACCAAAGAGACGTCTGATTCACTCACGCCTGCGGCTGACTGTAATAGCTGTCGTATGACTCGTAGGCTGGCTCTGTGTAGCTCTCATCGTAGCCCTGGAGAGGGAAGGAAACAGAGAAACAGAGTGAGACTCCAGGAGAGGCTTGTTCATGAATCATGAATGTCAAGATGTCCCCAAAGAACTACGCTTGTACTGAAGCAGACGCAATGCATGTCTTGAACATCCGAAATCACTTATTCCTGTGTTGACGGGCGAGCGATTCAAAGCTAACATGGTGCCCAGAACAATCTCATTCAGAGGTGATACGTGTTGGAGAGGTCCGATTATGCAGGAAAGCTCATCTTTTGGCCGTTTCACTACTCATTCCTCGTTAGGTCTTATCATTTGTCACGTTTACCTTATCAAAACTAAAGTTTAAAAGAGGTACTTTACTTGTTTGAATAATAATAAGAAAAATATGACCTATAATATAACTGTGCTGAAGACCTTCGCATACAAACTAAATGGATAAATTAAAACTACCTTCCTCTGGTAGTTGTACTTACATATTCCTCGTAGCCCTCGGCAGCTGCAGCAGGGGTGTGTTGGTGTGTGGGAGGCACCATCCTCTGGGGGGGACCGCCGACTGGGGGTCTGGCGCGGGGCGCCACAGCTCCCCTAGCGGGCGCCGCAGGGGGTCCTCCTCGACCTGCTGGGGCGCCCCTCACTGCGCCACCTCTGCCTGGCCCGCCTCGGGTGACACCTCCCCTGGCAGCTGCACCGCGAGGGGGCATTCCTCTACCCCTGGAGAAAAATAACACATCCAGTCAATATCTTGTGTCTTCTTCTGCTTGAAGAATAGTTTGGGGAAAATGTGCTCTTTCCAAGACTTAGATGAGAAGATCAACTAACTCAAGTAACTAAATCTGTTATATCTCATTTGAGGAAATAACATGTTAATGAGTGGGCTTTAAAGGAGCTGGTAGGTGGATTTTGTTACCTTCACACAGAGCCAGAGCTGTTCTCCCTGTTACCAATCTTAATGCTAAGCTAAGCTAACCGCCTACTGGCTCCAGCTACTTTATTTACCCTACAGGCATGCGAGTGGTATTGATCTTCTCATCCAACTTGTGTCAAGAAAGCAAATAAGGGTGTTGGCCCCCCCCAAAAAAAGAGAAGAAAACCCCCGAGCGATTCATTTAAAAAAAGAAAAACCTCTATTTGAACACATTTACTCAACGAGTCGTTACATTTCTTATCAAGAAACTAAACATAAACCAACTATTTAGGGAGCAGTGAGTGGGTAGTGATTTAGATTCCTTGATATCGTTTTAACTCAGTTGTTTGAGTGTTTATCATATTAAGTTTATAGGCCACAGACAATATTTTATTTAATCCTTAGTTTAATCAGGTTGTCTCATTGAGATCGGGATCTCTTTTTCAAGAGATACCTGTGAAAAAAAAAGAAGAAGTGTGTACTGTATTCTCTGTAAAAGGCAAGTCAAAAGTATAAAAACATTGCTCCTCAGCACACGTTCACTGCACAATTACAGAGAGGATTAATATAATGCTATTTCAAGCCTTTTCATCGATACATACACTACCGTTCAAAAGTTTGGGGTCACCCAAACAATTTTGTGTTTTCCATGAAAAGTCACACTTATTCACCACCATACGTTGTGAAATGAATAGAAAATAGAGTCAAGAC
>JAVQJL010080576.1:0-19606 GCA_036024295.1 Nannoperca obscura
CCCCCCCCCCCCCCCCCCCCCCCCCCCCCCCCCCCCCCCGCGGGAACGGTTTTAGAACGACTGGGTCTTCATCTTACAAGCTTGGGAACCAACGGGGGGACATTTTCACCTTCACCAATGGTACAAAAAGTTAGCCATCAGCACTTTGGGTTGACCAATTGTGTCATTTGTGTGTTCAGCCCATTGTGGTGCGTCATCACTGGGTGCATCGGAGACGGCAAGAAGGCAAATGCAAACAATGTGGGAAGGTGGGTGGTAATTCTGGTAGTATTTTTCTATTGACCAATAATTTAATTAATTTAAATTATTTTTTTTATGTTTGGCTGTCAAACATTGAGTTTTTTGAGTCCCCCAAATTTAAAGTGTTATCCTATTGTTTGAGTAACCCTTTAACTAAATATAGATGACACTGGCAGTATAAATATATTTTTCACGAGCAGTGAAGCACAAAATAATTTTTTTTAAATTTGTGCAGGGTTTCCAGCAGAAGTTTGCCTTCCACAGTAAAGAGATTGTGGCCATCAGCTGCTCGTGGTGCAAACAGGCTGTGAGTATGTTTCGTAAAGCGACCGAGTTACAAACTGGGACAGGACGTTCAACTCGACTTGAGCTTTTGACTGAAATCTATTGTTTCTATTGTACAGATCTCAATAAAACGCACGTATTACAATTCCCTCTTTAGTACCACAACAAGGTGTCCTGCTTCATGCTGCAGCAAATTGAGGAGGCTTGTCCGATCGGAGCTCATGCGGCTCTCATAGTTCCGCCCACGTGGATCATTCGGGTCCGACGCCATCAGGTAACACTGCTTTTAGTCACTCTTTGTTTTTATGGGGGTCAGAGACAGTACCCAACTCTACAGTACCTGTTTCGTTGTGCACTAGACTCACTGCCTCATCATGCACGAAGGAGTGTGTTTTACATACGTATTGTACACAACCGCTTACGGAAAACATCTGATTGGCGGTCCTCCATTGATGTTTGTATTTATGCACCTTACATTACATATATATACATATTACAAAAAGCAATTTTCCTTCTGGGATTAATAAAGTATTTCTGATTCAGATTCAGATTCTGATCCTCCCACGGCCAACAATTTTCATTTTGTTTATTTAACCAGGAAAAACCTTATTGAGATTAAGAATCTTCTTTTACAAGAGTGTCCTGGCCGAGACGGCAGCAAACCCAAGTTACAAGTCAATAAAACCACAAACAAAATTCCAACATGCATAAAAAATTCAAAGTTACAAAATAATATGAATCAAAACAAGACTCCTCATTTAATGCCCTCAACTTACTTTTAAAAAGGTGTAAGGAGACCGGTTCCCCCAGACATAGTTTATCCTGCAGCATATATAAAATTATTTTTTTTCAATTTCAAGTCTGACTTTGGGTACAGAGAGCAAAAATACATCTGGAGTCACAGAACGAAGATTGTAGCGAACAATTAAAAAGTGCCCACTAACGACAAAGAACTAGCAAAGAATATATCAAATACAGAAACCAATCCAAAAACCTGAATATCAACTCCATTTAAAAATATACTATACTATCATTACAGCCCACCTACATACTACAACACTGTGTTGACATGCTCAGTTGGGCGTTAAGACACAAACGATAAATCACCATTAGCTTAATATGCAATGTGACTACCGGACTACTACTGGCCAGCTACAAATATTATTTGAGCATAATAATAATTGAGCAATAATTATTTATTATTGGAGCAGGTACGATGATTTAGGGACACAAGAGGGATGGCAGGAAGACAAGATGGATTTCAAAATAAAACAGGAAGCAGACTAAGGGTACATTACAGATTGTTTTTGCTGACAGATTGCACTAATTTAAGTGGTTTTCCCGGCACTCCCAGTTATGTGTTAAGCGAAATGGAGCGCACCCACACACTCTAAGCAAAAGGGGAGGACACAGATGGTACAGTATATACAAAAGTTGTAGTTTAAGGTTTTTTTTTTATTTTTTTTAAAGGTCTTCCATCATTTGTGTTATCCATACAAAGCAAGGATGCTGTTCTGAACGTTATCGCCCACGTTTGTTTTTTTGGCTTACATTTTTTAATTTCTCCTAGCTATTTGGGGTTAGGAGGGACCAATAAATATGACAACCAGCCATCATCTTTGAACATGAAGCCCTTTTTGAATAAAATGATGTCCACATATGTGGAATTAAATGCAGACAACCAAAAACGTGATGTCCACGCATGTGGATGCCAGGTCATAACTCCTTTCCCTTCATTGTGACAACAAGCTGCGTCACGTCTTGCTCTCTGCTCCCCATGAAAGTCAACTGGTGATCTGCAGCCGTTTCCTGTCTCCCAACAGTCGTCCATGAAGTCGAGTAAGAAGAAGAAGAGGACATCGGTCAAGCGGAAAAGCAGCAAGAAAGGAGCAGAGGTCAGTGGTGCACTATATTCTGTGACCCTGTAGAAGCAGCGCACGAAACTTTCATGAAAGTGAATGGGAACTTTTGACTGGTATTCATGGGTGAAATTTAACTTGTCCACCCAAGGTTGAAGTCATTCTTATTGTTGATACTGCTGCTACTTCATTATGTAACGTATGCTGAAAGACTACTTAATTAGGGTGTACATACAAAAAAAAAATGATGTGTCATACTCTGAAACCCCTAAGGATAAAACCTTATTTAAAATATTTTTAGGACATAATTTTTGGTAAATTTGTTGTTGTGTTTGTCTAAGAAATTCTACAAACAAAAGGCTAAAGAGCTGTTAGTGTTGTGCCCCGTGTTAAACGTTTAGGCACACCAGCCTGTAGATCGGCCCCAGGTTAGAGAGCCTTAACGGACTAAAGTTGTGCTAAAGAGGACCTGAGCGGATCGCCTTCTTCTCCGACAGGAAGGACGCCAGTGGAAGCCGTTTTTAATCCGACCCATCCCCTCGCCGCTGATGAAACCACTGCTTGTGTTTGTCAACCCCAAGAGCGGAGGAAACCAGGTATTCGTGAAAAAAAATAAATAAATAAAAACAGTCAACCAGGTCACAAACCAGTTCAGCCAGTGGGTAAACTACTGTAGTCATTCAACAAATGGGTCGGTGAACCAATCAACACATCCATTTACACAGTTTGTTCAGCCAGGTAACAAATTAGCACGTTAGCCAACACATTAGCTAGCAAGTTATGGCGTCACTAAACCAGCCAGCAAGTCTGGAAACCATTTAGGTGGTCAGTGACTCTGTCCATCACTCGGTCAGTAAATCAGAGAGGTTTGGACTTGAGTCACGTGACTTTGTGACTCCAGTCCAAGCTCAAGATTCGAGATTCAAGATTCTTTATTGTCACACAAGTCACACTCACGCGCTATTATACGAAATGAAGTACTGAGGTCCCGAAATTATCAAAATAAATATATATACACACACGTACAATAAACATTATTTGAGGCTCAGCTTGACCAATCAAAAAGCAGTATACTGGGATTTTACATTGATTTCAACGTCCCGTCGGTTTCTCTGTCTGACAGGGCAATAAGATCCTGCAGTCCTTCATGTGGTATCTGAACCCCAGGCAGGTGTTTGACCTGAGCCACGGAGGGCCGAAGGACGGGTAGGTCCATCGCTCTCTCTCTCTCTCGGTCTCACACGCACTAACATCGGTGAACATCTGCTAGTTATGTCAGATTCATTTTTATCCGAAGTGACCATTAACCAGTGTCAATCTCGTAGCCTGGAGCTGTATCGTAAAGTCCATAACCTGAGGATCCTCGCCTGTGGAGGAGACGGCACTGTGAGTATCAACACACACACACACACACAAAGTATACAGCCGTTTGCCTCTGTAACTACATGTTTGTGTGTGTGTGTTTGGAACCAGGTGGGCTGGATTCTGTCTTGTCTTGATGAACTGGCATTAAACCCTCATCCTCCTGTTGCCGTGTTACCGCTTGGAACAGGAAATGACCTCGCCAGGACCCTCAACTGGGGAGGGGTGCGTACACACACTGACAAATTCATAGCTAGACACTAAACTGTATGAGTAAATACAGATAGTTGTTGGATATTTGAGCTGCCGCTGGCTCATTTCTAATTCAACATTCAGTGAGAGCCTCGTATGCTAAGCCTGGTATGCTAAGCTAAGAAACGTATGCTACAGCTATATGTACAGCTCAGAGTTCCCTCAAAACACAGTTGGCAGCTTTTGTTATTCAGACTTTGAAAAAAATTTAATTAATCTGATTCATCACCTTTTTCTGAAGTAATTGTTACTTTAAAGTTAAAATCCTGTTTTATATCCACATCCATATTTCTGCATATGTATCTTTACGTTTTATGTACTTTGCATTTATTCCAGGGCTATACAGATGAACCTCTGTCTAAGATTCTGTCCCATGTTGAGGATGGATCTGTTGTCCAGCTAGACAGGTGGAATCTACAGGTTGAACCAAACCACATTGCAGGGGCTGAATTGGACGAACAACAAACTGATAAGGTCAGTGCGTGTCACACACACTTGCAAACAAAGGCATCATGACCTCTGAGACCTCCTTTGTGGACAACTGTCATAACTCTCATAAAACTCATAAAACATTGACACATTCTGCATCTTTAACCCTTCAAACTAACAATATGGCACCCTGTGTCCTAAGACGCATGATTCGGTTAAGAAAAAAACTATTTTTAAACGTGAAGAAACCCTCTGAAAGAGCAACAGAGAAGAGATCTGTCTCCCAGGACAGACAGATGTGCAATAGATATAATAATAATAAAAATATAGAATAGACAATCATGATGGCAAAATTATAAATATATTATTTGAATCCAGGACTATAAGTAGTTTAATTGAGACTGACGCACTAGAAAGATAATGGTAACAGGTACAAGGTAATTAAAGATAAGCAGCTAACTGAAGGTAAAGGCAAAAGGATGATTTCTTAAATAACTCTGGGGACAGACAGGAGCCCTTTATTGTGAAAGTGGAGAGCATTGGATGGAACATAATGTCCAAGGAGATCAGACAGATATGAAGGAGCGAGACCATTTGCAATTTTCACCAGAAGCACCTTTGTAGTTTGATATGACATGAATAGGGAGCCATCAAAGGCAAGCTAAAATTGGTGCTATATGATATGAAACAGGCCTGACAGCAAAACGTTACAGTAATCAAGTCTGGATGAAACAAAAGGCGTGAAATAGGATCTCTGGCATTCACCCAAGATGTGTTGTGTACGTGAAAAAAGGCCGTCTTGGTGATTTCTTTAATGTGCTGATCCAAAGAGAGCGTAGGATCAAAATTAACATAAACATTTTTGCCTGTCAAACCTCGTGAAATTACGTAACACCCAGTTTTCCACAGCAGACAAACAGGCCTCTAATTTTATAATTTGGGAATAACCATCTGCCTTTACAGGTATCATAGCACAACGGTGGAAATTAATTCCACGACTGCATATCATTTGGCCAAGAGGTGAAATGTAAAGAAGAGCAGAGGGCCCAGAACAGAGCCCTGCAGTCCATATTTCACATCAGAAAAGTGTGATGTAGTATTGTTACAGGAAACACACTGTTATTTCAGGTTTTAACCCATCAGAGCCAGGCGAGAGGCACCAAATTTTCCAGTTGGGTGAAATAAGCTCTCTAAAGTAGAAACGTTCCAGTGTCCTACAGGCAGTGTTGGGAAGGTTACTTTTGAAATGTAATAGGTTACAGATCACTAGTTACCCTGTAATAAGTAAGGTAACTATTTTGATTACTTCATTAAAGTAATGTAACTTATTACATTTGATTACTTTACTTTAACAAATGTTTTAAACTGGGCAATAAAGCTGAAAAGTCCTAAAATATACATTTAAACCAGGCAGCACAAACCTTCCAACAGTTCTCAACACAGATTATTGTCTCCCCCAGTGTAGCCTGACATATTCATGTTATTATTATGAAATAAAGTGATATTCTATATAGAATACGGTTTAAACACAATGATTTTATATTAAATATATTTTGTATATTTTTTAAATCACATCCAGGCCAAACCACTAGTGACATACTGAGATTTGTCCACTAGGTGGCGCCTACGGTTCATTTTGATTTAGTGGAGAAGCATACAATAGGTTTCAGGGAGAATCTGCCTCGTCCTTCGCTAACAAGCCAGACTGGCAACAAGTGTCACAGTATGTAGCATAGTTAGCATCAAATCATTTAGGCTGTTGGTGCCCTGAGGTCACAACCTAACGACCTCTCTGAGAAGGAAAATGGCTTCTTGGGCCAGTGTGTGTCAGCTGATGAACACACCCCTCGTTCTACAAATCAGAAGACTGTATTCACACAAGCGTCTTCTCTTACCACAAGGAGTGCTCCAAAATGGTGCTAGTAGTTCTAGTTTCTGCTCTTCTGATATTTATCATTAAACAGGAACACAAAAAGGGACCAGATCGGGCTCCATTTTTAACCCACATGTAACGTTGAATGTTTTTCTGTTTGTGTGTGTGTGTGCTCTCTCAGCTTCCATTAGAGGTTTTCAACAATTACTTCAGCCTTGGATTTGATGCCCACGTCACTCTAGAGTTCCACGAGTCAAGAGGTACGTTCACGTTAGTGATCAGAACAACGACAATACAAAGCTCCTTAATATTGTTCCCATTGATGCCACGCACACGTGCGTTTTGTTGATTTACCGTCTCTCTGTCGCCGTTTTAGAGGCCAACCCGGAGAAGTTTAACAGTCGTTTTAGGAATAAGATGTTCTACGCTGGGGTAAGTTTACATCCATGTTAAAAAAATAAAAAAAAACAGTGTGAAATCTTCGTTATCGTCTGTGTCTTGGGCTGTATTTAGTGGGAAACTCTTAGCATTCGCTGAATGTACAGTTTCCTCCAAAGTTGTGTTCAAATAATCCAGATAATTTATTTTAAAACTTAACTAAGTTCTTCAAGCTACTTTGTAAAACACTATCACAGTTCTCAATACACTAAGAACAATGAGTGTTATTTTATACTGAGCAGCGCAACATTTCATTTGTCCTGCAACAGGCCATCACTCACTCATAACATTTCAGTTAATTAGTTAATCAGTCACTAAAATAACACGTTCCTCTGTCATTACTTAAGTCGAGACAGTCAAATGTCTAAGGAACTGTGTCAGTGTGACAGAAAACACTAAAATTGTGTAATTTCTCAAATATTCTTCAGTCAAATGAATGAAAAACCTCTTAAAAACATTAGTTTTTACAAGTCTTTTCACAAGTTTCAGTGTTCACCCTCCTGGTTCACGGTATGCGTCTCAAAGTCCTTGGTCAATCACATTTCCTCCAAGATGGTGCCGCAGGTGGCGGACTTAACGACTACGTACCCGTCACCCCAACCTCCATGGCAATTAAGTCATTTGAGTGCCTTGTGCCGTCCCACCTTAATGCCTTAACGGGAGGTTGCCACCTGGTGATCTGGTGCAGTCAGAAGAACTTAGAGCTCAATGTGGAGGTGGTGGCGGATTACAGAACGAACCCAGCCCGCATCCACCCACTCCCCTGGGCTGTGCACGTCTCCTGCCAGTGTGTAAGGATGCGTTCAACTGCTCCTCTGTAAATGTGAAGAACTTGGCGTGTAGACAGTGGCACAGCGATGTGTTTTTATACACCACACCGTCAACACATTTTCTGGTGTTGTGATATCACTGATCACTTATATTCTTCAAGATTTAAGTGGTTTGAGGCTGTTGAGGCTGCAAAGCTGTTCTTAAAATAACTAACACTCTTACATGAAAAATATCCATGTAGACTAAGACGAACACAACAAATTAAATATTTTAAAACCATATCTTTCCCAGGGGTCAAGACCCTACCCCAGCGTCTGAGTGTTGATCTTTATATTCAGCAGGAGAACCTCCTAATTCTTGTCTTACAACCCACTAACTTACTCCACCGGCAGCCCTAATTGGCATGCGAATGCCACCCTCCCTCTGGCAAAGAGTGCAAGAAGACTTCTTGCTCGGCTGGGCTAGCAAACCCTACGACGTTCACCAAGCTCCGCTCCCCGGAGACCAGTGTGGCTGCTTACTCCGTTACTTTTAAGCTTACGCCGTCACTCACAGAGTCCCCTTCCCTTTGACAGGTGCAGTCACTTGTTCTAATTAACTCAGCTGCAGTCACTCGCTCCGCTCACTTTTCCTTCCCTCTCCGGGCCACACAGTTCCATCTCATCCCACTAATTTCTGGCTGTTAGCCCACGTGACTGTGTCTGCTCTGCTTATCATAGAAAACCGATGTTACTGCTTTATGCCAGATTTGGTTTGCTGCATCGAAATAAGACCTGCATCTAAGCAGACGGATACCTAAGCGGTCTTCTGTTGAATTAATGCAAAACTAGGGGGCGCCATCTTGAAACCAAAATATACAAAATATAAATTTCTCTATTTTGGTTTCTAGTTATGTTTTAATGAACAAATATGTATGCTGTTACATAAATGAAATTGTTTATTTTAGTTGGACAGTTATGTAAAACAGAAAGTACAAAAACAAATGTCTCAAAACATCAAATTTATGCACATTGCAAGATTTATAAATAGTTCTGAAACACCTCATAATTTGATTCGATATTTGTTTTTTGTGTGATGCAACATTCCCCTAAATGTCCCTAAATGTTCTCCCGGCAACATGGTGTCTCTGTCTCCCCTCTGTCTCTTGTAGAGCAGGAACAACAGCAGCAGAACATACAGTAGTACAATACAGATCTACATAGCGATGTAAAGTAATAGTGGTAATGGTATTGATGCCATCATTAATTTAAATGTTAATAGCAGTTTAATAGCAATACTAATAATGAGAGCAATAACAATAGTAACAACAACGGCAGTTGAGCAGGAACATGAGGGCAGCAGGTGCAGCCACAGATCCAGACTCTACAGCTCCGGAGGCAGAAACACCTGCAGAGATCTGTAGAATGTTCTGGGGTCCCTCAGTTATTCTTTGAAATATAACAGTCACACCAGTTGCTTTGCAGGATGTGTCCGATGTTGCTCTTCAGGCCTCTTTATGCGGTAAACATTAAGTGACTCGGGTCAGGCTGCTGTGTAGAAGTGTGTTATGAGACGCTCAACCAAATAACTTTGCAGTGACGGAGGCTGTTGTCTTTGCCAGGAGCAGTGGAAGATAGCTCCACCGTACTTTGGGCTTAACAATGCACTCCTCTGAGAGGATCCTGCTTACGTCTCTCTCTTTCTCTCTCTCTCTTTCTCTCTCTCTGTGTCTCATACAGACAGCATTCTCAGATTTCCTGATGGGAAGCTCCAAAGACCTGTCTAAGCACATCAAAGTGGTGGTGAGTGGCTGTCAATCAAGCAGTCAGTTATGTTCTCTTTATTGTTCTTCGGGTTACGTAAGGAACTAGAACTCGCCTCCAAAGGGAGCGAGCAGGCACGGGCACAGGTTTTATTTTTTTATCCGTTGCTCAGCCGGAAACCCCTGAAAGACCTACTTGATTTAAGAAAAATACAATAAAAACAAAGGAGAAAGAACAACAAAACACCATCAAGGAAGAGGAGTGGATGAACCAGTGTCTAATCAACAAAAGAAAAGGTAAAAGAGAGACAGAAAACTTGATTAAAACCATTTAAATAAACACTGCTCTGGAGGATACTAGATGAGGCAAAGCAAGTTAAAACCTAAATAATTATTTTGTTCCAAAAGGAGGAAGAGGTAGGAATTAGACCAATTAATAATTGTTAAAATAAACCTTAAAACAGATGAGTGGAGAGGCCACAGCGTCACCGAAGCTGAAACCACATTAAAAGAAGGTAAGCGCTGTTAGAGAATAATAATTTGTTAGTGTTAAGACTATTAAAATAATAAATAATTATATACATGTGGGTCTTATAATTCATATATTCTAGAAAAAAACACACGTTCTTCATGCAATAAAAAAGGTTGAATGTGCAGGGTGATTGTTAACCAGTGTGGAGGGTTTTTGTTTTTAGAAACCACCACTAAACACGAGGTCAGGTGATGTGCAGTGAAGAATTCCACAGGGAGTGTTGGTTGTCAACAGCTTTGTTTCTAAAATCGACCCAGCTGTGTCCACAAAATGTACTTTTCTTTCACTGTTTCCTGTGTAGAAATCTGTAAATGAATTGCAATAAAAAATTGGTCTGAAGCTGCTTTTATTTTTGGTGCTGGTTATAAATAAGACAAGGCAAAGAATTGGCAGCTCTTGAACTTTGTAGTGGGAAAGGCCAAACTGTTCATTTATGAAAGTAGAAAAAAAAAAGTAGGAAATGTTTCGGGTGAGGAGCTGCTTCCGATGAAGGCCAGAGTAAGGGTGGACTTCAGGCTTTACTAGCTAATGAATAATGAGAATAGTATTTTAAAATGTGTACTACATGATCTGCAAATGAAAAACAAGGTGTAGACATAAACAATGATTAGGTACGATGAGTATGATGTCAGGTACTCAATGTGTGTTTCAATTCACATACAAATACCAAGATATTTGAAAACAAAAAAAGCACTTAGAAAGCTTAATAGTTTACAAGTAATACATTTATGTAGGCCTGTTATATTATTTTTACTGCCAAAATTCAAATCTTCTTTTTCATTTACAAATCCTATTCTTCATTTGCACATCACGTAATACACATTTGCAAATATACCTGAGACTATTTTCACTCCATAGGTTTACAGTTTGTCTCAGTGGTGCTTCATTGGAGCCATCTGTTGTTGAGGGGAGCTGTGCTTTAACTCTCTGTTTCTATGAGATATTTTTAATACTTTATATCACTGTTTAATCTGGTAAGGATGTCTTGTCTCGATTGTCTTTATTTATTGTCTCTCTTTCTCCAGTGTGACGGGACAGATATAACATCAAAGGTTCAGGACTTGAAGCTGCAGTGTCTGGTCTTCCTCAACATCCCCAGGTGAAACTGCTACTACTACACCATTGTACTTGTACTGCAACTTGTGTTGTGGTGTTTCATTTTCCTTTATGGACACACTTTCCCATTCACTTGAATGGGAAAGTGTGTCCATAAAGGACTTTATATAAGCACATCTCTGGAACCTTTGATCTCGGGGAACCAGGGTCTAAGTTCAAGATCAAGTTAATTTGGATCCAATCCTGATGAGATTCTTTTAATATCTTATCCGAGTCCAATCCAATAGTCAAATTTACCTACATGTTGATTAAACATATATCTAACATACTGAAATAACTAGCTGTAGCTACTAAATCTGACACATTGAGTCTTGACAAGAGGTCTGAATTGGATGAAATTATTGATAAGATATAAATGAATGCTTAATCCCTGAAACTGACTCCATTGGCGGTGTTGGAACTACATAAACACTTGTTGTTGATTGTACAGTGGTGTTACAGAGTGGAGGTTCATCCACTGCCAGAAAGCTATGTGAGGGGGTGATGCCAACCACCTTGTTAGCTAAATTACTGAAATGCATCCCACTTGTTAACCTGCCATCCGTCCCCCAGTAGCAGAGAGAGTGCGGGGGCAGAGTGGTTGATTAGTTCAATATGTTAGTATAGTCGTGACTCATTGATCCTTTATCTGACGAAGGTTTGTGCAAGTTAGAATCTATGGCCCCAACCGCGGCTCTAAAAAATCAATAGCCTAATTGTGCTGTGTATTGATCCATGGTGCTGTCCAAGGTGCTGAAGTACCAGATGGATTTGTGGATTTGAAAATGATGCTTCTTTCTCTCTGTCCTGCCCATCTGTCAGTTTTGATTTCTATCTCTAAAATCCTCTTAACCATTTTACTATAAATCCTCAATCCTTTACTATATTGTAGCTTATATCCTCTATAGAGTAGTGTGACACCTTCATGATCGAAGAAGCTATGTTTGTAGACGCACATTGGGACTGTATATCTTGTGGAGTATGATGACTGATGGGACCAAGTTTGGATGGGGTCTGTTCCACTTTGGGTCAGTTGGTGTTGACAGTCGACATAAAATAAAATAATACATTGTGTGATATGTAAACCTGTACTCTACCTCTAGAAATCTAGTGTGTTGTCCAATGTACATTATATACTTAGTCAGGAAGGAGCATAAACCTTGAAACTGTCAGAGACGAAAAATCAATCTTTATGTGTGGTTTGTCCAGTGTTTGCACGTTTCAGAATCTGTGTGTTTTTCCAACCTCAGTGTCTGAACCGAGTGACTCAATATGCGCCCAAATCATTTTGCACTCTCTAATTTTCACTTGGATATGCAGTGAAATGCTTGCACTGTAACACTAGAGCCAGTCTGTGGTAAAGGAGGGCAGCGCTTTGACACTAGCAGGCTAAGGTGGACACCACATAGTAGAGGTCAGTAAAGAAAGAATTGGATTTTGATTAGCTTTATTTTAACTGGTACCAATCTATTGAAATATATCAGCTCTGATACAGATCCTTAGGGTCGTCTTGGGCTTAGTTGCTTTGCTGTTTGCTATTTAGCATGAATTATGCATGCTTGCAGGTAATGTACTGTCGGCTATCTGGTTTCTGCTGAATCTCTGTATTAATTTGCAATAAATTTGCAATAAAAAAATGTTAATGCAGCAGTTGAGCTAATCGGTTATGCCTTGCCTTGCTACTCAATGATCATTTCAATGGGCAAATTTGCACGGGCATGTTGTCATGGGTTTGTAGTTGTTTTGGGGGTGTCTATTTGCTGGTGTATGCTTTTCAGCTGATCACTAGAGATTTAACTTATTCAACTTCAGTTTATGGTTGTTCATATATGGAATATATTTAAATCATTTAGCTGCTGAAATGACTGAATGAGTCATGAGTAATACTAACATGTGGAATATTTTAAGGTTTGTAGAAAGGCTGATGCTAAGCTGGAAAGCTGGCTTGAGATGCTGAATATCACTGACAATGAATGAATGATATGAAAAATACTGAAATTAATGAATGATTAATAATGAGTTACATCTCAGATGCGAAGGGCTTTAAATTATAGTTTTTAGTTTATTTCCTTTGAATCAGGATACTGTTGGTATCCCTCAAACAGCAGAGCCCTTTCCTCCAAATCTAACCGCATAACCATTTGCAATAAATGGTCAATTTTTTTTCAAACAGTGCGTGTTGTGTTCTTCAGGTACTGTGCGGGTACTACACCTTGGGGAAACCCCAGTGAACATCACGACTTTGAACCTCAACGGCATGATGATGGATACATCGAGGTCATTGGATTCACTATGACTTCACTGGTATGGAGCTCACTATATCCTAGCAGCAATGGTTACTAGAGAAGGACCACCAGTTGCCTGATGAGAGTCTGTCTTACTTACCAAGGGTGTTGGTTGTGTTAATTAGTATCATTATTATTTTCAACACTAATTAACATAGGCAGTAGCCCCTGTTTGTGCCTTTTATGTGCTCTCATTACATTTGAGCCACAGAGGTAAGTAGTTTAGCAAGATTCTGTCCAATAAAAAGATTTTTAACCGGTTTCCCAAACTAGTATTTCTTAGTCCAAGCAAAGATGGTAGCTAGAACTGACAAGGCATCTTGGGTTAAATTGTCTAACAAGAACCAAAATTCAGTTTGCTATATTGATGTGACTTCCTCGTTCACAATAACAAGTAAATATATAATAATCTTTTTATTGTGCAGTGGGTGGAATATTTATATTCAGCCAGATGGTCAGAAGAGTGTTTAAGGATTAGACCATTAAATTACCTTTTTAGGGTTTTCAGAGATCACAAAGAATCTATTCTGAAAATAATTATGATGCATACAGACAGCTTTGTGTGTGTGTGTGTGTGTGTGTGTGTGTGTGTGTGTGTGTGTGTGTGTGTGTGTGTTTAGGCTACACTCCAGGTCGGAGGTCATGGCGAGAGGTTGAACCAGTGCCGAGAAGTCATCCTCACCACTACAAAACCTCTTCCTGTACAGGTACATACACCTGTCTCTGCAGTCACCACAGTTAACATCCGTACTGTTCCAGCTGCTTTGTATTTATACAGTTACTTGGATTATTCACACGGTGCATCTGCCCAGCAACCACATTGTACAGAGATTGCATGTTAGGGAAAAATATCCCCAATAACGGTGTTCTCCTCCAGCGTTTCACTGCATGGACACATGTAAGGACACTTCTCATGAAAATGTCCAGTAATTCCACAGATGCGGTGAGAAAAGTGGGAAATAATTCCCCCAAAGTAGTTCATAACCTTTGTGTTGCAAGAGCTCTGTTTACTACAGCAAAACGCTGAATTTAAAGACACGAGACAAAACAACCAACACACGGAGGCAGTCATCCACGATGCAGGAAGTGTTGAGTTTGTATTAACATCATAATGCAGTAACAAAACTGTCTCAAATAAAGTTCTGGTACTTTTGGAGTTGAGGTAATTAAAAAGATTTGAGCATTTACGTTATGTGACTGATTGGTTGATTTGTATTACTGTTATTAGGTGGATGGTGAACCATGTAGACTTGCTCCCTCCGTCATCCACATCAGCCTCAGAAACCAGGCGAACATGGTTCAGAAAACCAAACGACGGACCTCACTACCCCACCTCAATGAGTGAGTTTCACGCAGGCTTCCAAAACCGTAGCCGGCTAAAGTCAGACTCTCCAAAAGGCGAGCCAGACACGATGATGTGTAACTTCTAATAATTTAATTTGTTTGTGTCTCAGTCAGCAGCCAATCCCGGACAGGCTGAGGATCAGGGTCAGCAGGATCAGTATGACCGACTATGAGACTCTGCACTATGACAAGGACAAACTACGGCAAGCATGTAAGGAAACACACACACACTTTAACATTCATGTATGCAGTGGTGCCACAACAGTGTTTGCAATTATTGAACACCACCATGACTTGATGTGAAATAGGCTGATTGCATTTTCAAATCAAAACACACACACACCAATAGCTGATGTCAAATCTCAAAAGTACCACTAATCACAGGAAAACCAAAGATAAATGGCATCAGTATTTACTTCATGACACGACAGTGAACACATCACACGTGTTAAAGGTTCACAGGCACCCAGCAGTGATAACCGAGTCCATGCAATAGTTTTTCATGAACAAAGAAGCCATAGAGCTTCTTCAATTACAATAGAAACTATTGTATCTCAAAGCCATGCACTCAGGGCGCCAGTCTAAATGTTTTATTAAGGTACACCAGCACATAATTTAGGTACACCAAATAATAGTTAATAGTTTTTATAAAAGCTTTTGCGCATGCTAGATTTTAGATGTTTTTTTCTCACCTTTGCTACTGTAAGCTCTGCAATATCCCCATTGAGGGACTAATAAAGGGTTTATCTTATCTTATCTTATGTTAAAATTGTTCCGAGAACATTACCATGAACATTTCTATGCACTGACAAAATAATCCACAGAAAATATGTTGTTCAAAGAACAATGTCTGCACAACACACAAATGTCTGTTTCTTTTGGTTGTATGCAGCCCTGCATTTACTGCTTTTCTTATTATCAATAACCAAAGCCTTTCTGGAAAAAATCTTGATCAGCTACAAGCAAAATAACCCAAAATATGGACATATAAACCACAGAATATGGTTTCATATTGTTAATGAATCAACAATAACCAGCACCTTGTGGGCTTTTCTGTAATCTCGTCCATTCTGCCGTTCACTTCCTGCCTTATTCTGAATTTTATTCTGTACACGCTATAAGAATTCGTCTTTACATAGCAATCTATGTATATGTGAACCTGTCTAGTTAATACGTTTATGATAATCCTTCATTAATCGGTTCAACAATGTATATTCACTGAAATCATAGATATGCATCATCGGTATTGTGATTCTATTTAGGAAACAAAAACGCATTATACATGTTATTCCATGCACACTTCCAAGTACTCACTACATATATGTAGAGTTTGCGCTGAGGCATGCAACCATGGAGCGGTAATTCTAGTAATTAGTGTGTGTGTGTGTGTGTGTGCACATAAAAGATGTCTTTGATTTACACACAGCAGTGAGTGGCGGTTGCGTCGCTGACGTTTCAGGAACATAGGAAGGGAAGGCTCTTATCTGCCGATCTCTCTCATTGGGAACAATTACACTCAGTTGTCTTTGCAGCACACGCGCACGCAGCAAGTCAGGTCATGTTAGCTTTTTGACACAGGGTGGCGCTGCCACCTTTTATAATATTCTAAATGGCACGCTTTGTAAATATTATAAACTATTTATGTTGGTGTACATGTAGACACGGTTCTTTTTGTTTCTGTGTTCTGCACATCACTCCTATGTGCCGTACAAGGACTTAATCGAAATCCATAGTGGAAATATGTATATGCATTCCATACAAATTTATATTAATAATTTATAATCACTTTTGTTTTTCTAAAAAAGTTTTCTCATTATGCAAATCAATCACCGCTCTCAATGTATGGATGTGTCATTCACATGTGGGGAGATTATAAAAATATGTTTCATACCCTGAGGCACAGTGGTTACATCATCTAAATGCCATTTATCTCACTGTGGCTCTGTATTCCACCCTGAACATGGATATATAGAGACTGTATGATAGATATTTGGATGGACCTTTCATAACTACACAGGTATAATTTGTACAGTATATCTAGTTATACAAAACGGCCATGTAAGTTATGTACAGTGACAAATTCTCATCAAATTACTATTATATAGTTTGATGCTTATACCAGGTGATCAACAAGAGATTTAAGAGAGCCATAAGTTGTTGTTTCTGTCAATAAAAGTGCTGCATTATTAAAATAACATGATAAATGTCCAATTTACAACAATAAAGCCTACACAGAAGAAATACCATTAGTTAAAACTGCTTTAGTAGCTTATACTGTGAGTTATACAGGAAAATGATGGTAATAAGATTAGATGTGGAATATGGGATCATGGTTTCTGTGCCTTTAGCCTTTATGTAAATACATTGAAATGTGTGCATAGAGCTATTCCGGGAGTGACCTCGTTGCACGTGCACTTCCAAAACGGTCTCGCTGAAAACGCAAAACCCGTGTGGGTTCACGAGCTCCTGGCTCGGTCTTGATAGCTCTTCCGGCACAACGAGCTGGTGTGATGTTCATCCAGCAATGTTGCGTTGGTGCGGAGGGCAGCGGGCCTTTCGCTGCCTCGAGGAGTGTTCTTTATTGATTCGGCGGTGCACGCTGACTCACCGATGGTGAGCCGGCTTGGTCAGGCTCATTTAATAAAATAAAAGACCAAACCAATGCTAAACATCAACTTAGGAACTGTTGTTGTGGAAATGTGTCACCCATGATCAGGCTTTTATCGCGCTGTAATTAAATTACACACAGATATTCTCTTTTATTGTCTTTGTGATAATTGGCAATGCTGTGTACATCGAAGTAAGTCACAATTCTCTTTTTGTCCCATCTCGGAATAGGAACCGAATAATTCCCCTTTTTTTTTTTTTTTGTTCTTTAATTCACCATGATACAGAATGAGTATTGTGGGGAGCAGAAGGTTGGCAGCGGGTTACTATGTCTTTCTTCAACTCGATTCTTTTTTTATTATTCAATATAATCCACTTGGATCAAAAACACAAGCAACTGTAGTCCTGACATGTAGGTACATTTCTAAGAGGGCTCCAAAGCTACACCATAACCCCTTAAAACGCAACTTTAAATTCCCCTTGATATGTCATTTTCCCCAAAGGACTATTCAAGTATAATTTAAAACAAATATAAGTAATGCAGCTGTGTTTTTGTGCCCCCAAAACGTTCAATGTAGCCAGTTAAAATATCTGCTGACATGTTGCTGTAGGTGGTTCCCAATTTCATCAGCACTCACGTCCCTGCTGGCTGCCCATTCTACCGTATATTTAATTACATTTATGTGGAGTCCCTTCAGTCCCTTCTGGAAGACCAGAATTAAAACTAGTAGAACTCGCGGGGTCCTAAGGGCAGTTGAGCACCACTTTATAAGTAGATATCAGAGTGCTGTTGGATAATTATCTTGTTCCTCTGCATCTCCAGCCATTCCTCTGGGACTGATCGTGGTCCATGGCGACAGCGACTTGGAAACCTGCAGAGAACAAATCCAGCGGTTGCAGGAGGTAAGACGAAGAGGGGAGGAGGAGGTGGAGGGGAGGGCGGGAAGGGTGTAAAGATGAAACAGGGCACGGTTGTGCAAAAGCCGGATGGAGAAGTGAGCGAAACTGAAATGTTATTATTTTGGAACAATGATAATTAGACTTTGTCGGTTCAAGAAAGTAGATGGCTCGAGTTGTCAAGCTTGTAGACATCTCTCCTACTCTCCTATGCACCCATCTTCCTCTCTAGGATTTCTGCTCTGTCCATCCCTCCCTCAGACGCTTGGAACTGCAGGTTGGTAGTTGGACGCTGGAGTTTGTTGTGTTGTTTGTCGTTTGGCTCAGAGGCACACGGGAAACTAACCGCTACCACTAACACGTCAACATCGGAAAAATCTCACGGGCCGTTGATTCAGTCAGTCAATGCAGACAAGCAACAATAACTGCTAACAGTATAAAAAATATATATTATCAAACACAGGAAAGACACTATGACACTGACTGCATAACCCTAACCGGAATTCAATGTAAATACAATGTCAATGGAAGAAGGGAGGATAACATTTAAGGATTATTATGGCCGTAACACTAACATGCAGTGGTTGTATGGGTGCAGTGAATTGACATGGGTTGTACTGGCTGAGCATTGTATCGGTAACACATCTGTCATATCCGATCGAAGCACCGCGGGTTCAGATCCCATGTGTCATTCTGGTTATCTGGCATGTCCAGTCGTTATCTTGATATTGAGACTGAGAACAGGCTCATTTCCTACGTCGTTTCATTTCTCTTGAAATAATCGATAAATTGAGTTAAAGATGCAGTTATGATGTGTACATTTGGCTAGCCGTACCTCTGCTTGATCAGTATTGTAACTGGTACATAGGAATTGGTGAATCACACCAGGATATATGATTACAATTGCGTATCCTTAAGTCATGTTTCTGTTCATAGCTTGTTAATATATAGATAGATTTAACATAGATATATTCATATTGGGTATTTAAACTAACTTGATGTATCTGTATTCATTTCCAATGTGTTCCAGACCACACACCTTGCACTACTGTGCTGGATTAAGGACAAATCAATCACTAAATGGTTAAAGATCCATCATGTTCAGTGTGTTGTGACCGACACCGCAGTGCACGTGCTATCAGCGACCTTAACAAGGCTTTCTTGGCTTTAATTGACAAGAGCAGTAATGAATACCCATAGTACAACTACCATAGCTATATCCGTATCATCACAGACAGTGATGTAGTGCCACATCAATAAGAAACAGCCGCAGGTGATGAAGTGAGAGGATGTTTGTACAGCATTTGTTTTCATCTAGGTTTTAGTCAAAGAAATAAATCTTAAACCCAGTGGCTGTACACAGTCAGAGCTCTGCATTTTGACAGGAATAATGTATAATAAGTGTCACGATATATATGGACTGACAATAGTCTCAAAAATATTTGCAAACGTGTATTACATGATCTGCAAAGGAAAAATAACTATATACACTACCGTTCAAAAGTTTGGGGTCACCCAAACAATTTTGTGTTTTCCATGAAAAGTCACACTTATTCACCACCATACGTTGTGAAATGAATAGAAAATAGAGTCAAG
>JAVQJL010080589.1:0-11863 GCA_036024295.1 Nannoperca obscura
AACTGATAAAATGAAGAAAATATCAGAATAGACTGGATTTAGCTAGAGCAGCGAAGTTTGCTACCAGTAACACAGAAACGCCAATAACCGGAAATGACACAATACGTTCACCTCAGCACGTCAACACGTCACAGCAGATCTCGATGAGATCCTTCTTTGAGGCTTCCGGAATAGCAGACTGCTGCAGCCACAGGTGCCTGTGGATCATTGTCTGCCATGTCGCGATCCTCGCCGAGGAGACAGTGACGGATGCACAGAGCATTAAGATAGTGCTGGTGGCCTTGTTAATTTCCGCTGTCGGTTCCCGTGGCAGCATGTTGGGCTGGATGGCTAGCCTCGTCATGGAATAAGCCAGCAAGGAGATGTTATTCGCCGCCGCTAACGTTTGGAAGGCACACTGATGGGAGCGGTCCGCAAAGCGGGCAGTGAGCTGATCCTTAGCAGATAGGAGAACGGGCTGCCGTCCGGCTAGCGTGTTCGCCTGCTTTACACCAAAGAAGGCAGTAAGGTTGGACTCCAGAGGAGGAACGGGAGGGCAGCCATGCTCAGTGAGCCCTTCCACCTTGGTGATGGGAACGTAGGTGGAAACCGGAGCCTTAAGATTCCGCGGGTCCGCCGCCGCTCCCTCCTGATAGCGCCGAAACGCCGGGAAGCGAGGCCATACAGGGTCCTGCCTGACCGGCTGGACAGGGAGGGAAGCCCCGCTCATACCATCCTGTGGAGCCTCCATTTGTGCCGGCAGAACGGCGATCTCTTTATATGCCGCCGCCTGTCGAATGATCTCTGGGAGCTCCCGGAGGAGACCACCAATTGCAGGCAAGGCGGTTCTGGTGGAGAGGGGCCTCTTGGGTCCCCAGGTCTATCTATATCTGATCGATTATGTTACGTTCCTCCTCCGCATGGAAGGAGTGGTTGCAGAACATACGGACCTGCAAACTTCATGGACATTGATCAGCCTGGCACAGTAGCCAGCAACAATACATGATCTCCCACCTGAAATATGGGGACTTTTGCCTTCACATCATGTCTTCTCTTCATTTTCCTTTGAACGGTTTTCAAAGTTTCCTTAGCCAAGTCACACGCCTGACTGAGTCGGGCTTTCAATTTGGCCTCATATTCAGGAATGCTTTTGACATATTCTGACGGAGTGATTAATTGGTCTTTGAGAACTTTCAAGGGTCCTCTCACCTCATGTCCAAACATAAGACTGTTAGGACTGAATCCGAGAGATTCCTGTACAACCTCTCGCACAGCAAATACCACCAAAGGCACACCGTCATCCCAATCTCTCTGAGAAGACAGACAATGTTTTCTTAACATAGATTTCAGTGTTTGATGAAATCTTTCTAGTGCACCTTGACTTTCCGGATGGTAAGGGCTGGACATCACATGGTTAATTCCTAACGATTTTAACACTTGTTCAAAAACTTTGAAATTTGTACCTTGATCGGTTTGTACTACCTTTGGCATCCCGAACGTAGTGAAGAACTTGATTGACGCCTTTAGAACAGCGGAGGTGGTTATCCGTTGTAGAGGCACAGCTTCTGGAAACCTCGTGGAAGCACACATTATTGTCAACAAAAACTGGTTTCCTGACGTAGTCTTCGGTAATGGTCCTACACAATCTCATATGACCTTCTCAAATGGTTCTCTTAACCACGTCTTCCCTGCATTTCATCAATGTGGAATCGTTAACCTGTGCAGCCACAAAATCGTCACGGGTGATCGGCATCTCCACCCCCATGAATGTGAGTCTGCGGCTGCTGGTTTTGCTCTTGGAAGACTGAATTTGCCTGTCTGGACTGCCTCCAGATGAGTCCTCTGTAGTCTGTGCACACAAAAAAGAATCAGACAAGTCAACCATAGTTTCCCCAGCCTTCTATCGGGTGATAGCACAACTAGGATACAACCTGTCGTCATTCATGGCTTTATCCTCAGTTTCCTTCAATATATCAGGAAAATCGACTACTTCGGGACTTGGAAACACTTTGCCTCCTGCGATATCATTACTTAAGATCAGATCGACCCCTTGAATGGGCAGATCAGGTCGCACTGCAACTACAAAAAAAACGGTTGCCAAAGCAGAGTGTAGGTACACGTTATACAATGGAGCTTTCACATATTGCATCCCTACTCCCTGGATTACTGCGCTGGCACTACAAGCAGTGAGCATTGAGAGGGGAAGTACTCCTTCCCTCAGGATTGTCTGGGAACCACCAGAATCTCTCAAAATGTTAATCGGCACCTTGTCTGTGGAATCACCAGTAGAAGACACATAACCGTTAGTCACAAATGGTTTGAAACATGGATCTATGTTAGCTTCGTTACTCTCTGTGAGTTTGTTTTTGTGCGCTTTAACTGTTTTTATTAAACTAACCCCCTTTGGTTGTGCTTTTCTGAGTTGAACACCTTTTAGAATTTTACAGTCAGTGCTAATGTGTCCTATCCGATGACAGTAGTAACACTCACGCTTTTCCTTATGTGGTCCCATCACTTCTGCAGTCTTCCGTCTCTCAGGTTGAATTTCACCAGGCCTGGCAGTATTTTGGACATGACCTGCTTTTGGTTTTTCTGGGGACACAAATACTCGTTTGTGAGTTAGTGGGCAAAGCACAGGAGGTGGTAGCCTCTCTTCCTCTGGAGGAAAGTTTAGACTATGAAGTGATTAAAAAGAGGATATTGCAGGCATATGAGTTGGTACCGGAAGCCTATAGACAAAAATTTAGAGAACTCAGGAAAAATGTCGACCAGACATACGTCGAGTTCGCAAGAGAATAGTGTTCTTTTTTTGAGAAATGGTGCTCTGCGAGTGGGGTGAAGACTAACTTTGAGTCCTTATGTCAGTTAATTCTACTGGAAGAATTTAAAAATACACTGCCGGAACGTGTAGTTGTGTTTCTGAATGAACAAGGAGTGGCAACATTACCCAAGGCAGCCATATTGGCAGATGAATTTGTGCTAACTTACATTGGAGAAGGACTGCCCACATGTCTCGTGGCCACTGCAGAACTGAAGCAATTCTTTCAAATGTAGTGAAATATGTGTCCACTTCAGATTCCCTGAATGTCGGGAATAAGGTTATATGACGACTGACATCGAATCCTGTTTGAGGAGAACTGACAGGACGAGAGTCTCTACTCACTGGATCGTGTCCAATTCCTTTGCCTTTCTCTAATTCCATCTGCCTAATTCTGACCTCCGTTTCTGCCTGAATTTCCAATCTACGGACCTGTTGTCGGAAATCATATTCCGCTTTTCTAATGCTCTCTTTTTCTTGAACTTCCAGCTGTAGACGAGCCATTCTAACTCGTGTTTTAGCATCTATAGTGGAGCTGCCAAAACCAGGAGAGCCAGGATCAAAACGAGGGAGAGTGGTGGGAACAACAAATTCTAACTCGTCTTCAACAGCTGCAGGGCTTTCGCACTCTTCCCTTTCCACATTTTCAGCAACAGCTAGAGTTAACACTTTCAAGCCGACCAAACCATCAAATACTCTTGCCTTAATATCCCTCTTCAAATCGGTTCTCGACACCTCTATATGGAAATGAGCCGCCACTCCACATAAATCCTCCTTCCGACAACTGTTTAAGTCATCCAATCTAGGATTTCTAATGAACTCCTGTAAGTCAAACATTCTCTCTATTATTATCAACACTACTATTATGCAGTCTACTAATCATGCAACACAACAGGATGTGATATCCCGGACGAGCCCCCACCTTTCTATGTTACATTCCTCCTCCGCATGGAAGGAGTGGTTGCAGAACATAGAAAATGTAGCTGACAATAATGATTGAGCCGTAGTCGAAATAACAGAAATATATTTAATAAACAGAAAGTCTGATCTATCAATGAAAAGAAAAATGAAACAAAAACCAGCTATCTAACTAATCTACTAATTACTTTGAAAACAGTACATAAGTGGAAAACAGCCCCTACAACCTAGTGTCTCTAGACAGTTTTATTGCACTACGTGATGTTCATGTATGGGTTAACTCGTACTCACCTACGGAGTCCCGTCTCCCAAACAAAAACACAAAACACGACCACGTCGTGGCCTCGAGGCTGAACACAAAGCTACACTTTTCACAAGTATACAAACACTGGCGCTCGGTCAACAATCTCTCAGTTATCTACTCCAACTCTTGCTCTCGCTCTCGCTCCTCACTCTTCTCCCTCACCCTTCTCTCTTCTCTCTTCCGATTCGTGGGGTCATTTGTAGCTCCCCCGGCGGCGCACAGCTGCAGATGATTGTCCTAATCAGCCGTCTGAACCGGAAAGACAAACACACAAGAAGGAGATTCTGCCCAACACCCCCTCCAAACTACAGTGCCCCCACTGGGCACGTAACACAGTTGAATAAAGCAATGCTACTACTATTGATAATAATAACAACAACAATTATAATAGTTAATAGACATAATCATTAGTTACAGTTTAAAAGTTCCTGGAGACTCCGTGCATTATCCCTGGATAATGAAAGAACCCCTTCTGTTGTCTAAAACACTTCTCATTGTTAAGTGGGATTACTGTCACAGTTGAGCTAAATGAAAAGCATTTATTACACCTGGGAGTTACCTCATGACATTATCTACCATTGACCTGTGCTGCTAAGGTTTAGAGAGGAAACCAAGCCCAAGAGTAAAATAAAAGGGATTATGTACTGTCAATTCACCAGGGCAAGATAAAAGGATAAGTGGAGAAAGAGAGGGACACTGACTGTGCTGCTGTCTGACTTCCATTCAGTTGCTCATTCATTTCTCTGTGATATCAAAGTCACTTTTTAAATGTGTACGGCAGTATATTGCTAATTATACGGACAGTCTTGTAGTATACAAAAAAAACAGGAAACAGGAAAACACAAAAAAATCATGCTGGGGCATGACAGACATTGTAAAAAAAAATGATAGCGTAAAAAAAATATAAAAATAAAAGAGCTCAAAAAAGAGTCACCGAAAAAGGAGGGACATGAAGAAAAAATCTAAATATTGTCATTGATATTGCCTAATTTTATTGTCACTGTTCTGGCTCCATAGAGTTTGGGGTAGATGGATGGATGGGTCAACCATCCATGACAGTTGTTTGTGTCCCATGTGAAACCAAAAGTCAATGTTGAATTATTTTAACTTGCATACTTAACTTCACTTACCTAACTAATGTACTTATTTTGACCCAAACCAGGATATTTCCCTAAACCTAACCTAAGTAGTTTTGGTGCCTAAGCTTAACTAAATGGTGACAATGCACACATTGCACATGCACACTTCCAAAGTCACATCTTTATTATTGTTACCACAACGACAAAGGTTCAGTACCTATAGCCTATATATGTCTGAAAACAACCTATTCTGTTGTTGAGTTTGGAGGACTAGTCGAGCTGGTGCTGCTGAGGACAGTGTCTGATTGTCAGATATCCATGTCATCCGTGTGGACAAGTGCAGCTGCTGCAGTGCACAGCCTCCATGCATCACTCTGCAGGGAACTTCTTTAAATAGAATATTTACATTTGTTATTGTTCCATTAAAACCATTATGACTCTTGTCCTTCAGGAACAAATGAGGAAATTGTTTGACATTGTTAGAGAGCCACAAAGTCCATAGAGGGAACAGGTCGAGGACAATGGTTTCTTTTAACCACAATCATTTCCTAACCATAGCCATGTTGTAATTTTGTTGCATTGTTTAATCATGGTGACAAAGGTCCCTAACTTTAACAAAATAGTATTTTCACCCAAACAACAATGTTCTCTTGACCTTAACTAACTCCACTTTTACTAACCCTGACCAAGTTGTTTTTGTACTAAAGCTTAATCAAGCTTTAACCATAGTGGTGTCAGATCAAAAATCGGTTTTGTATGTTCTTCTGGAGAGCAATTACAAATGTCATTTGTTGTTTAATTTGGAGGACTTGCTGCTTCTGCCCAGCTACATAAACAACACAAATTCCTTGCAATTTCTGCATGTCTTGGTATTGTACAGGCAAATGTGTATTGCTAAATTGTTCAATATGAACATAATACATTATTAGACTGGGCTGCACAAATAACAGGATCAATACTTAACTTGATCTTTCTTTTCTCATTCGTTGTAGGCCATTTAAAGGACATTTCCAATGTAAGCAAGAATAAGGACTTGAACTTGTGTCATTCAGTTAAAAGTTAATTACTTACTGCCCCTACCACTATTTTGTCAGTTTGTCTAATGCCATGATCAAGTAACAAAAGTATGTTGGACAAAAAAAACCATCCATCTTTAAACAGGGTTCCCACACAGTTTTACCAATGTTTTTTCAAAACCTTTCCATAACATTTCAGCAATATTTTACCCAATTTCCACAAGTTTATTCAAGATGTTTAAAATAGGCAGGCCTATATAGCGACCATAGGGCGCAGGCTAGGGTCTGACAGGTTGTGATAGGAAATGTTAAATATATACTCTAGGTCACTTATTTATTTGCTTGTTTGCTGTCTGTGCATCAAATGCACACACAAACACACTCATCACTGCTTAGTGATACACACCATTACTGACCACCATCTGCAAGCAGTAAAGGGGGCAGATCTTTTAGCATTCCACACATGTGGGTGGTGACTGGTCTTATTAACCATGAAGCCCACAAGGCTTACGCTACGCAGGATTTCTCCACAAGTCCTTTATCACCTGTTGAGAGCTACTGAGCGTGGGCACTGTGATATAAACAGAGGTATATGCCTACCTGCTGCTAAGCCCTGGTGGCCATCATCTCACTGACAGAATACGACATTACAGCAGCCATCTGAGAGCAGAGCAGAGGAGGGGGATGCAGGACCTTCAGAAGCTACAGCAAAACCATGTGATTTCAAAACAAGTAAGTGTTTTGCTATGCATTATCAAGTGATAAGTCATACAAGAGGAAACGCATGATTAAGGTCATGCTATAGCTGGGAACTTTGTACCATTGTGATGACTTAAGTGTGTTACTGCATTTATACATGTGATGCAACTTTTGCATTACATAAAACAAAGACAGAAGCTCATTTCATAAATTAATTTAGGCCTTTTAAAACAAAATTGTGGTTCCTTGTTGCTAAGCAACCGCACATTGCGTTCCACCAGCATCCAGTATTATGTCTGACAGTTCAATCTGGCAGTACCATTGACACATCTCAATTTCTTACAGTTTATATGTATGACACCAAAAACACACTCTTCCTCAGCCTTTTGCTTCTTCTTATTTTACTCATACTCTCACATATAACAAAAATTCTTCGCAATTCATCGCATGTTGTACACACTCTGTGTGTTAACAGAATGGTTAATTATATATGTAATATATATTAATAATAAATATGTAATGATGTTAATAATGTAAACAAAGCAGAGCGACATAGCTCCAGTAGTCATGCAGCAGTTTGGTGTGAAGACTCACACTCACATACAATCACAATGTGTGGTAAGAACTAAATGGGATATAATAACAGACAGCCTCACAAAAATAGCAGAAGAACAGATCAAATAGAATGTAACAAATGTGAAAAACTTCTTCATTTGGTTTTAGCTGACAGTGGAGGTGTGAGTAGCTGCAGTAATTATGAACAAAGGACTGCCACGAGCCTGTCTCTGCAGCAGACAACTCCACTTTGCTGATTGTGCAGTATAAGCAGGTGCACTAAAAACTGTATGTCACAGCAGGGGACCCTTTCTTTGTATGTAAGTGGTATCTTCTAGGCGTATCAGCGTAAGCTGATGAACCTCCTATGTTGAGTGGTGCTTAAAACCAGTACCTGTCACATGACCAAATATGCCAAACCTCTTGTTTTTTTTCTGATTTATGTAACCAAATGCTCTCAGACCTTCCCTAAATCTAAGAAGCATTCAGTAGCTCTTGACATTAAACAAAACTGAACTATTGTGTCAAATGCATTCCTTCTTTAATAAGTGATCCGGGACTTAATTAAAATGGTAGCCGCTTATGTCTAATTTTCAACATTAACCATGCCAGGAATCTGTTTCTCTTCATAGATGGGGTATTGAGTGCTCATGAAGTGGAGTAAAACTTTGCATGCTAGGCTTTGACAGTGATACAATTAAATCGTGAACCAAGTGTGTTCATGGCTGTACTCATCCAGCTGTACTTATCAGTGTTCAGAGTACACTGCTGGGTTTCGAGTCTGCCAGATGATCTTTATTCTGTGTTTGTTATCTGGGGCTGATGTTGACATGAGATGACAAGTGAATGCAATTAACCACCTGGTGAGGTAAAATACCAGCAGTGCTCTGGACTCTGAGCTCCAAATTTGAGGAGCACTGCTCTAAACCATATGTACACTACACTTGTTTTGAACAGAATTGAAGTGTGTGTCATGGAGACATTGAAACAGTGTTCGAATTACACCGTGGCTTTTGGGGAGCTCTATTTCATCGGGGGTGGGGTCACTTATGATGATATGATGATGTACAGTGGTTTACTGTACAGTTAATGTTTTAAAATCAGCACAATATGTGACATTTTACAAGCTATTTGCCAGCATAAGTATAATAAGTAGTAAAAGTCCAGGCTTTAATTGTATGGCCATATAAATATACAACATTTTTAGGTGTAGATCTGAAAAATTAGGTGTTGGGGCTGAGTTGGTTGGGACTGACAAATGAAAACGATTAATTTCGACAGTCAAGTTGCATTGTGGGTAATGTAGGCACCATGATCTGACAAGACAAAAACCAGAAGGAATAAAGAATATGATATCTCTGGTTCTGATTATAAGAGTGCAATGCTAAATTGGTGATAAACTATTTTCTTCTCTTTAATTCAAGACCTTTAACTCAATTTGGAAATAATAGTGGCTTTCAAATCTGTGTTTTGAATTTTGAAAGTGGGTTTGACCTTTAGTTCACATTTGGATCACAGATAGTGCCTTCAGGTTTTAAGATTTTGAATTCTGCTGCATACAGAGCTTATTACTATTATTACTATTACTATTATTATTACTTATACTATTTTTCATCTTATCATAATTCATGCATGGCATCTGCTGAAAATACAATTACAGCGAAGCCATTTTACCACAATAAATGTAACATTTTCAGCAGTAATAAAACTGCTTTCATTAGAGAACATTATGTCTGTTATGTCCAGCTTCGGTACTAATGGAACAGAAAGGAATCGAAAATGAGAAACATTTTTTACAAAAGGTCAAACCATAAGAGTTCTGCAGCACATCTCTACTGTACAGTATAGCTTTCCTTTATAGTCTCTAAATGACACATTTGTGAGCTGTCCAGTGCAAACACTAATGCATTGCTCAAAGGCACATCTATTGATGAATTTAAACTGCAGATTTCAACCCCCAATCTGACATTTACAAACTGGCTAATTAGATGTCTTGGTGAACAGCTACATTTTTTCCTAATGCCAATACCAATGGCACCAATTAGTCAACCTTAGAGTGGCCTCATCCAAAATAATGAAGTTCACTGTCAGTGAGTTTGCAGTTGTTGCCCAGCTTGTATAGAGTATATTGGTAGGAATAGTGACATTTCAATGGATGGCCTCATTTTATATTATTAGTCCAATATCGCAGTGGCTATAACCTATCACAAAATACCCTACATGGTCACAAGTTAGGGTTATATATATATATATATATCATCATATTCCCCAATCACCCCTATGAGTGATGATATAACGGCGGCGGGGTGGTCTGTGCCTCCTTCAAGCATGGGTCCTCTACCAGAGGCCTGGGAGCTTGAGAGTCCTGCGCAGTATCTTAGCTGTTCCTAGGACTGCACTTTTCTGATGTTGTTCCTGGAATCTGCTGGAGCCACTCACCCAGTTTGGGGGTCACAGCCCCAAGTGTTCCTATTACCACAGGGACCACTGTTGCCTTCTCTCTCCACATTTTTTCTAGTTCTTCTCGCAACCCTTGGTATATATTATTCCCTATTTCATTCCATTCCTGTCGTAGACAGGACTAACCCTAACCCTAACAATGACATTGGCAAAACATAAAATGTTTACATATAAAAATGTGCACCTTACTAGTTTGTCACAATACATACAAACAAACAAACTACATTCTCACCATTACTTTTTACCACATCTATATTATTTCACACTCGGTTGACATAAAAGCAGATTTTGGAGGAACTCCATTAAACTCCCTCTCATTAATTACCATTTCACTGGAGTGGGTTCACGAGTTGAGTTCATTTCTGCTTAAGAGGATTTTGAAGTACACTGTAATTAAAATGTGCTCTGCCTCCTTCTTTATAAATGGTTTGACTGGTGCATACAAAGTGGCCAGATGTGTCGCATTCTACATTTCTGTGGAAAACAGAACAGCCTTATAAACACTCAACATGCTCATGAGAATATGGCCCCTTCTGTAGATACAGTAGTGTGGATTTAAATGTTTATAGGACATAAGAAACCTTTAAATTCTTTATATGACATTCACAGTGTAACACACCTGTATTCACCCAGCTTATAACAGCTTGTCTTTTAATTTGCATTCATTACATGGATGAATATAATTTGATCTTCAGGGGCCTTTTGCATTGAATGACAGCCCATATTGTGTAGCCATCAATGTAGACATACATGGGAGCAGTATATTTGCACTTTAATGACATGGAACTGTTTTCACAAATTTCAGGTACTGTAAACTCAAAGCGACTAATGGGAATTGTATTAAATGTTTGGGTGAGACAAAAATTAAGGCTAATATACACTGAACCACTCAAAATAGTGTCCCAGCAGGTTTAATCAACAGTATGAGCTTTTGAAGCTTTTTGAGCTTATACTATGTAGGTTCTGGTAGGTTTGGTAGCATTGTTGTAAAAGAGATATTTGCTGAAAATGCATGCAGTAACTTAACTGGAAGCCAGCTTCTTCGACTTAAGTGTGGTACCTTCTTTTGCCAATCTGTCTCCGTAAAAGTTTCTCTAAAGCAGGGCATTTACAGCTTACTCCAATATAAACTGCACTGGAAATGTTACACATGAACAAACAAGTCCAGTTGCTTGAGACTTATTTTAAATCTCCTGATCATTACTTAATAAATAGGTACACACCAACAATGTTCCTCAAGATAGACACAAGATATTTACTTGATCCTTGTAATTTATATGCTGCTACAAACATCTGCACCAGCCACAGACATGTATGCAGTTTCCATAGCATCGTCATTTGGCTCAAGGCCATTTAGAACCAGCAATATGAAATGTCGCTATTTAACTACCAATGGTAGTTCCATAATACATTTCCAAATATTATGTAACCACTGTGTCATAACAGTGTAACAAAGACACATTTTATACTCTGTCAATGCCATGGCATGTAATGTAAAATCAGCAAAAACGTGCAATGTGTCATTGGAAATCATGGGGTTATGTAGATTTAGCATACAATAGTGGAACATTTCTGATTTAAAATTGGCAAAAAGGACAATTATATTACGTCGAGCCCGGGAGTGGAAATGTATTCTTTGGTTTCAATAAGTGAACACCAACACCTTAGTGAGAACTAAGTTCATAGTAACTCTGATTTAAATGGATTCCTGTAATATGAAGGGGTTGCTTGAGTGAAGGAAATACACAAACACAGATTCATTATGACTGTAGGCAGCCACCTTTAACCCATCAAGTGTCCACTACAAGCCCAATGTACAACAGAGGCAGAATGATCGAGTGGATATTGTTCCCAAAAGTGAGTAAACATAACCAAAAATAAAAAGCCAGTAAATTGTTAAATAGAGAAATAAAGACATTGTCACGGATCAGCCAGACGGACCACAATTGCATCACGTTTTCAGAAGGTTTATTGTAAGATATCAGCATGTAGGGTAAGCACAAATACATCAGAGAGTGACTCAGGGATGTCCAGG
>JAVQJL010080592.1:0-14887 GCA_036024295.1 Nannoperca obscura
CACACACACACACACACACACACACACACACACACACACACACACACACACACACACACACACACACACCATCCTTGCCACCAGTTTGTTTACTGGTTGGTCCACGCCCATTAAAAGCCCTGTGAGCTCATGCAGGCCTGATCGCCGTTTACCAGCATGCTATCATACATTGTTCACTGGCTTCATTACAGAGAGAGAGTGATGAGATGATAGGAGGCGTGTTAATGTTGTCTGAGGTCGCGTTTGAAATGGTAAGGAGGGGGGCTGTTTGGGAAAAATATTGGCTGTGTGCCTTTAAACAAGCAGGGCGCCACATGTGATGGAATAACCAGGTGTGTGTGTGTTGGCGGCACGCCAGAAGAAACGACAACTGGTGTGAGCGTGAGCAAGCGCGAGTGGGGTACTTTCACATTTCCAGGGTTTTTGTTGGGGGGGGGGGGGGGGGTGCATGCTGTCTGGCCTGTGGAGGGGTTGGGTCTCATCAGGGGCTTTCAAACATCAGTTAACGTTAACTGTGATGAATCACACCGCTCATGGGAGTACGTGTGCGCGCGGGTGTGAAGCGTGTTTGTCAAAACTGGTGCTCTTGTTTACTTGAGATGATCCAGAGGGCCCAGGCATCACCAGCAAACAGAAACATGCCGCCCAGACATGGCATTCATCTTTTATTGGACTGAGCAGCCCTGCCTAAATACTCCACCACGGCGAACACATTCATGAATGTGTGCAAGCTCGTGTGTTTGATCAGATGGGCCGATCGGCTCCCTGACTGTGCCGTTTAGCTTAGTGTTTGATATCAGGGAGCAAATAGTATATAGAAGTTACAGTGCAACTGCTAATAGATTTCGAAGTATGAAACCTTTTTTTTTTTTTTACTAAAACCACCACAGGCAATAATGTGTACCAACATTTTATATAACCTAAATCTATTAAACAATGTGCAATTAAATAAAAAAAAATAGACTTAGTTAGACTTTAAAGACCAACATCAGCTCTAACTACAAGTCTAATCTTAACAAAAATTCAGACATTATAGAAGTCTCAGTTTAGCTACTTACCCTCCATCATCTCCTCACACCGCTTGATCCAGACCTCAAATGATTTGTCAGAAACTGTGGAAATTCAAAAAAAGAATACAAATATTCCATCTTGATTTAATACAGATTTAAAAAATGTTGATACAAAAAAAGATCTCAATTAGAGAATTTAGTGAAAACACTTTAGAGAATCATAGAGGTGTTAGTGAAGTCTAGAATGGTTTGACTAAGTGCTGGAGAAGGCTAAAGGCATTCATTTAGTAGGTTTGTTTTCAAGGAAGAAAGATTGGCATATATATGTGTTTAATACATTACTGTGGAGCCCAAAGGAGATGCACATTTTACAAACAAAATAAACATCTGTAAAAACAAAAAGAAACATACTCATGATTTTTGGTCCCTGATGTGTTTTAGTCTTTTCCACCATCCCATTGTTTTGATTCTGACCAATGGTCAAGCCCTACAGGTTCCACACTCCAAAAAAGACCCATATAATCTCTTTTTTTTTTTTACATAATAACAGCTTGTTCTTTAATGCCGTGTCTATAAAAATATATCCATTACATTTTAATTGTTTTATAAAATATTCTTGCCTTAATAACAGTGATGCTGTTATAGCCATTGCTTCATCTTTTCGTTGTTCACCTTCAGCTCCAACTGTCTTCTTAGTAGCAAAGCTGCTTTATAAGTCTTTAACTATTTATTTGCTTTCTCTCGCTTTTTGTCTGTATTGCCTTTAAATTGCAATTTGAATGTTTTCTTAAACATCTTGTGTTTTGTATGTATGTATTTCTATGCCCCTGTAAAGCACCTCGTGTCAGAATGGTGCTGTATATACCTGCCTTGCCTTATATAAATATAAATACAATAAAATGAGAATCCATGTGCTGTTGTACATGTTTTGGGTGACCTTCAGTTTGACGAACGGAGTTGGAGACAATGTAGCTCTACAGTAAAGAAATGAATGAAGTTTTGGTCACAACTGATCTGTACATTGATAATGGTGGTAATAGTGACCAGGTTGACAATGGCTACAGCTGTGAACAATGCGAACAGACACCGGCTTCACTTGTTTGCGTCATCTGGACTTGTATGAGCGCTTCTGGTGTAAAATCGTTTAATCCTTATCTGACATCTTGGAGGAATCCCTCGAGCAAAATGCAATCCAGGCTATTTTTGGTCATAAAGCCCAAAATGCACAACTCTTTTGTGACATCATTACCACGACATGTGGACTGATCTTACTTAACTGAAAACCACCAAAGTCATTAACCCCCTGCTGATGAGTGCGATGCAATACCTCCAGCTAGAAAGAAAGCACCTTTTATCATTTAAATAAGGCTGTACTGAACCTATCCTAGAAGATATTATCTGTCTTTAACTTCTTTTCTTTTTTACTTGCTTCATCATTTATTTTTATTTTGTGTATATTTCTTTTATGTACCATTTATGTACTATAATAAAAAAAAAAATTACCAAAGAAAACCCCAATTTAAGACTCCAAAATGTATACATAAACCAAAAAAAGCGCATTTAAGCAACACCTGGGCAGGTTACATCAACATTCTGGTGCAACTTTGGGTTATAATATATAGAGCTGAATTGATGTATCAATCCACATAATTTTTTTTCTGCAACTACTTTGAAAATCAATATATCAATACACTAATCATTTTTCACAAATTCTGACATTTTATAGATGAATCAATAATGAAAATAATACAGCCCTAATACAGCGTAAAAGACCAAAGCTGACCTCTGAAGAAGAAGACTGCTAGCATCGACTTCAGCTTCAAATATGCGAACAATAATACATGATAAGGTCTCCTGATATACAAATATAATGGACGAGTCAAAGAATAACGTGAAGAGTGTACTATCACGCCTATATTGTAGCCACATACCACAGGGAAAAAACTGCTGTTGCTATGTTAGGTGCATACGTCTGAACGAGCCGCAACATTTTAATAATAATAATCATACTGTGATTATTTTTTTTAACAAATATTGTGTATGTTTGAGGTGTTTTGTCACACTTTCAAGTTAGCTGCTAGACAATTTGAATGGAGTATAATCGAGGTGATGGTATAAGCAATAAACAAAATCTATATGTTAAGAATTGATACTACATTATATTTTATGGCTAAAGCTAAGTGACAATGAGGAGAGTGAAGCAGACAGGCTACTGCTGCGAACAGTGGCTGGGTAGAGAGTGGGATGATGGAAAGTTTGTACTGGAGGCCAAAATTGGCTTTACTTACCATCCAGTTGGTGTCCCTGAGTGAAAGCTGCATGCGCTGACTCAAAGCGGTTCAGGTGGTATTCTGCTATTCTGCAGTCAGGAGAGCAAAACATGTCACACACACTTAGATCAGATAATCTGGGAAAAATAAAAGTGACCTTTTCTGACACACAAAATGTGTACTTTGTTAAACAAGTTAAATGAGGAGCTGCAACGATAAGTCAGTCAAAAGAAAATCAATTGCCAACTAGTTTGATACTCGATTAATCGTTTCGGTAATCTTACAAGCAAAATGTCAAACATTGGCTGGTTCCAGCTCACAAACTGAATATAAAGACGGACAATATGACAGCTCCCCAAAAATGAAGCCAAAACATCTTGATCGCCCCCTGGTGGATGGCTGCAGTATAGGTCGTAAACCCCACCCCCTCCCTGTTAGCGGATGGGACATGAGGCCAAACTGAAAAATACACGCCAAATAAAATATTCCCAGAGATGGTTGGTTTCTGTCATTTTAGGTAGTTCTTATCAGGCCGATGTTTGCTCAAGTGTTCGTTATTCTGATAAGTTTGGTTGTAATTTGTTATTTGATGCTATAAAAAGAAGGTGCCACGTCATGATTGACATCTTGAGGTGTACACGCCATTAGCTCGGGTGGGACCTTGATACTGCGCGGACTTTGGCTACAAATAACGTACCAAGCGCACACATCCGAAGTGTTTTGGCTTTATTTTTGTACAGTGGAAGACGCATCGTCCACCCTCTCAAATGTGAGGATGCTTCTTTCTTTTTTTTTTGTGCCTTTTTCGACAGTAAATGAAGAGTCTTTGGGTTGTAGACTGTCGGTTGTACAAAAGAAGCAATGTGAACTTGTGATCAGTATTTTTCTAAATGTTTGGACATTTTATAGACTAAATAAAATAATTAAAATAATCATCAGATTAATCAATAATGAAAATACCTGTTAGTTGCAGCCCTAGTTAAACGGCTTAAACAATTCTTGTGCAAAATTCTTTATGGCTGCCTAGTAGCTTGACACCTATGTGTGTATGATTTCCCCTTCATTTTCTTTATCACATTATAGTACACACCCTGTTCGCATGAATGCAAGGGGAAGGCTGGGTTGTAGCTGCTGTGCTTTTTTGGCATCATCAACGGCACCTGCGGAGAGAAAACCACACTATGTTTATCATACACAAACATTCATCCAGGCTGTATCACAGAAAAATAAAAATTTTCATGCAACCCCAATTTCCTCTAGTGATCGCTGCTGACTGGTACCAGATTATTAATTCAAGAATCTCATAGTAAATGTTCTTTCCTGCATTCTGGAGCACGACAGCTACTCATGTGTTTGAGGAACACCAAATTACATTTGAAGTAATTCTTTCCTTTTCTGCGAGCAGTTATGAAAAAAAACAAACACTGTTTTCAATAGAATTTGATGACATTTTTATTTCCTGCAAGAAAGTACAATCATGCATATTAATTCTTGAGACAGACCGTGTTATACTGAACATGTATGTAGACTTACAGCTATAATTTTTCAGAAGTATGTGGGCATAGGCACGCTGGCAAAACCACTCAGCATTGTCGGAGTCTCCTTGCAAAGCCTCATTAAGTATCTGCAGGGAAAGAGATAGCATTCCAATGGGCAGCTTACAGTACTGTATTGATTCAGAAAGGGATGTGATAATGATGGAAACATAACACTAAACAAAAGCTGACACTGGCTAACATGTTTGTCTCCTCTGTTTGCTACATTTTCACCACCGGACATTTTTAAAGGCAATGTATTTTTCTGGGATCTATTTGGCAGATGAGGTAGTGAAAGTGCTAATTCTGAGTACTGTATGTTTAGCCTGAACTGCAATGGTAGCTATAATAAACCCTTCTCAGGACAGACTTGTCAAAGTAGGTAAAGAACAGGTGGAATTAATAACATTTATGCATTCCATCGAGGTGAGCCAGTTTCAGGGCTCTGGTATTGTGTATGCTCACTCAATGTCATGGCTTAGTGGGAGAATTCATGAAATGCAGCCATGGTTCATTTTATTACTTAAACTTTTTGGGTTTCCTGCTTTGAACATTAACGGCTCCATTCCATCAATCTATTTGAGTTTTTCTGCTTTGACAAGTCAAAATGTCTGCCGTGAAAAGAGTCCATACTGATCATAGAGTAGTTTCTATTATTCAGGTAATGAACAAAAGAATAACTAGTAGGAAAGTGTGTTTAAAATCTTAACAAGTTAAAACTAGTACACAGAGTCCAGTTAGAGTTCTATTTGAATCTGTTGAAGAGGACACTGCATGCTACACAAAAACGGCTGTTTATCACTAACGTTATCTAGCTAGTAATAACTCCTTATGACAGAAATGTCGCCGTTTTAATGGTGGTAAAGTACAACAAAATAATTGCCCTGCTAACTTTGATATTGTACACTTACTTAAAGTTATAGTTACGCTAACAGGAAACGTCCGCTATCTTAGCTAACTAGTTACAGTGATAACCAGAAAGAACCACCATAAATGTGGGTAAATCGCGAAGGCTAGCTAACGTTACAGCTAATGTTTACCTCCAGAGCTTTCTGTGGATCTTCGTCAATTGAGCTATCGGGAAAACTGCTAAAGCGAAAGGAGAGACCAACAGTTAACCAGCTGCGTAGAAATACATGTATGAAAATATAATAAAAGCTGATTCATACAATATATGGCACTTGCCGTTCGGTTGCCATGAGTGTGCTGTGTATCTGGGCAGCGTTTCAAGAGTAGCAGGAAAGTTCTAGCAATACGTAACGTGATAGCGGCAACGGCCACAGCTCGAGCCCAGCAACCAGGCCTGTCAACATCCGAGGGCACACCGCAGCTCACACTGCCACTCCTCCACCTAACGGCCCGGAGGACTCAATACATGACCGCTTCCTGAAATGACTGCACATTTGTATGGAAGGCCAAATGGACCAAAACCTCTACTTTGACGTGCGTCTTAAGACGTTAAAAATGAACGTGTTAAGACGTTAAAAATGAACATCTTAAGACGTTCATTTTTAACGTCTTAACACGTTTGGACCTTAAGGCTTCCATCTTATTGGTTGGCATCAACATACCCTCCCCTCTTATTGGTAGGCATCACCTACCAATAACACGTTCATTTTTAACGTCTTAAGACGCACGTCAAAGTAGAGGTTTTGGTCCATTTGGCCTTCCATAGCTTTCATCTAAATGAAGCCGTTGCTTTATAAACAGCAGTACTCGCTCCCTGTTTACTGTACTTACCGTTGTCATGGCACTGTGCCTGTGCCCCCCCCCCTCCCCCTCCAGCCCTTGGGCCACGCCTCCTCATTTACATACAAGAGGAGCTTGAAAAGCCAAACGCCAAAGTCCAATCTCCAAATGGAAAAGAGCAATAGGAAAATATTAAATGGAAAAGGCCAAATCGAAAATAGAAAAGATCAAATTTAAAACACCAAATGTCAAATGCCAAATGATAAAGTGCAAATGCAAAATAAATAATAATTTACTTTTTTCAATTTCAATTTTTAATTTAAGCTTTTGCATTTTAAATTTAACTTTTGTCATTATCATTTTACATTTTAAATTAGCTTTTTCAATTTTCTATTTGGACTTTGAATTTTAATTAGGACCAAAAATATCCTCCATATGAAACAATTAATTATCAATCAGTTAAGCTGATCGCCTGATACCAGCAGACATATTGGTGCAAGCTGTTCTTTCCATGGCCTCCACACACAGATTCCCAAATAGACAGTGTAACATACTGAAATTGAACATGCAAGTTTATGAAGAGTTTAATATTTCATTGAAGATATAAATGCTACTTCAGGGTGCCAGGTCATGCCAACGAAGACAAAATTATGTAAGAAACACTGAATGCTTTTCTGTTTCTCGACAACCAAGTGAAAATGATAAAAACAAACATAAAAAAATAAAGACAAGATGTGAGATCTTTTCATGGTTTCCCAATAGTGTTTTTGGAGATGGTGAGGACAGATCCTGTTGGGCCAGTCTCTTTACCTTGGAGCAACCAGATTCAAACAGCCATGAATACCACAGAATTTTAATCATCAGGGCAGGACAAGTTGGGGCACGATCTGCTTGGCTTTAATGATGTTCCTTTGAGGGCAGGAATGTTTGCTCTCAACAAAGCCAGTTGACAGACCCGCTCAGTGAGCAAGCAACAGCAGGTGAATCAGACTGAATCTAAGTAGCAATTAAATCTTTACCTTCACTGAGTATGCCTTAATATGGTTATTAAAGAATTAGACCAAGAGATGTAGATAGTCAGACTTTTTACAATGGTAATATCAAGTTATCTGCGAACTCTGAACAAACTAGAGAGAAACTGGAGACAAATTTCAAAATTACCTCATATCTGTGTCAAATCGAAACTGCTGTTTCTTGTTACTTATCAGCTTCTGGTAGCCATGTCACCATTCCTGCGTCCAAATGAAGTTTCATGATTGCCCGCTGCAGTGATTCTTTAGCTTTGCTTTTATCTGCTATTCCTATGCCACTGCCACTCCACCAAAAATATTTTCAAACTCCTTAATTCTTTTTTAGATAAAATGTGATCCACTGCACTTTTTCTCTCATGAAAGATGTTGCATAAATAAGGATCATCATTATAATTATTACAAATATGGGGGGCAGCTCATGGCCAAAGATACACCAAAACTTTATCATTAAACAACAAAAGAGCATCCACAGTACACTTTAGCAAGCTGTTCTCTCTTTGAGTCAGCCAATAACACTGTTAGTTACAATTTTAGGATTCTAGTTGAGGTTGAGAACCATGTAACCACATTGCTTATTTCTCCTCAGGTCCAGTAAGGAGGGTTCAGTTCACTCCCAGAGGCCCCTTCACCAGCACAGTCCCACATCCTCTGTTACCTCTGTGGGCTCCTTGTCCCGCACCCAGTCCTCTACCCTCAGTAGCATGCTCAGTGCCTCCCACTCCTCTCATCCCTCCTTCCCTCACCAGCATCCCCAGAGCCAGTGTGAGCCCTTCACCCTGGGGCCCATTCACCCGATGCCACCAAGAGGTCACGGGTTCCCTCATGACCCCTATGGCTCCACCTCAAGGATGCACCATCAGCAACAGCACCACCACCACCACCATCAATATCAACAACAACAACAACAACAACAACAACAACAACAACAACAACAACAGCAACAGCAGCAGCAGTTCCAGGGACCTCCACCTCCACAGCTGCAGGCCCATGCCGGACATTTCCCCCACCCGCACTCCTACTCCCACATGCAGGGGGAACCCTTTGCTATGATGGCGCGCACCCACCAGGTGGTGGATGTGCTGGCGGAGGAGAACAGGATGCTGAGGCAGGAGATGGAGGCCTGCCGAGAGAAAGTCACCAAGTTGCACAAGGTAACAAGAGCTTTCAAAGCTTATCTGAAATTCAGACTTTGTGCTTCCACAGACACTGTTTTCTTGCCACTCAGTGGCAGAGGGACATGAACACAAAGCAGCTCATTTAACATAAATAATTCAACCATTTTGCTTCAACAAACAAGATTTACTTCTTGTGATCATTATTTTGTTCTTCGATTAAATCCTGTTAAATTTTTGATTCTTAGTTTGTTATGACAAAACACCCACTCGGCAGGGTGGACCCAATTCCTTGCCCCACATTTGGTAAAGGGTTAGGCTGTAAACATTGTTAAAAGAAGTAAAAAGAAACAAGTAAAAAGAAGAAGTGTTAAAGGGGAGTTTTTTCTTGCCATTGTCGCCTATTGCTGCTCATTGTGGGAATGTTGGGTGTTTGTATGTGTGGGAGTTGGTCTCGACCTGCTCCATGCGAAAGAGTGCCTGAGATAACTTTGTTATGATATGGCGCTATATACATACAATTGAATTGAATTGAATTGAATTAGGGGAAATCACCTGTTTGCAGATGACAGAGCCAGACACAATACAGTGTGGTTTGTCATATGGCTTTATGTTAGGCCAGTTTTGACTAATGTAAATAGTTGGATGTGAATATGGATATTCAGCAAAGAAATCAATTATACAGCATTTGGATCAAGGTTTGGTGCACGTCCTCCACTCTCCTAGTCTTCACACTGTTTCCCATCATTCCTCCTGTGGACAGTTGGAAACAGAGATCCAGCTGGTGTCAGAGGCCTATGAAAACCTTGCAAAGTCATCCTCTAAGAGGGAGGCCCTGGAGAAAACCATGAGGAACAAGCTGGAGCTAGAGGTGCGCCGGCTGCACGACTTCAACAGGGACCTCCGAGGTGAGAGTGCAATAACTGTCGGAATCACACTCCCACTGCAACTGATTGCAAATTCAACATACTACTACACTGGTGGAACCAGCTTCCTGTAATTTAAATTTTTTACACAAATTGAAAGAAATTCCAAAAATGTATTTGGGCAAAGTGTCGTGAGATAACCTTGTTATGATATGGCGCTATATAAATAAAACTGAATAAATCTGAATAAAGGAGGTGACCCCTATATGACAAACACTGTAGTCAGCTTATTAGAAGGCTTGTGATGGTACACAATAATAATTTAAAAAATACCATTGATCCTCTGAGCTTAAATGTAAAAGTGATGTTTTTACATTTTATTGAGAAAAGAAATTTGTATCAAATTTATATTTTGTACCTTTCCTTTTCTTATCAGTGTCTTTATAGTTGTGTCCTGCAGTAGCGCGTGTTCTGCTTCTGCTGTGTTTTGTGGGACTGACTGACACAATGACTTCTAGTAGCTGCAACTACACAAAAAAGCCACTCACAGCATATAATCAGGTTTAAAGGTGATGTAGACAACTGTGAATATGAGGCACGAAATGAATCAGGATGATACCAAAGTAATTGTTTTGTGTTTAAATGATGATTTGAAAAAAATTTCACAAACATGCACACACACGCACAGGAGAGAAGAAAGCTCCATTAATAGTTCGTATCTCTTACTCTGTCCACTGGGAGTCTTTCACAACAAATCACAACAGAGCCTTTTTTCTTTCCTGCCATCTCTGCTTCTCCTCTTTCTTTCTTCCTTCAAAGCTTTGGCAGACATGTGCACGTGCAATGGGTACTTTGCTCCACTTTTCTGGGTCAAAGGTTTACATATACTCATTGTAGCCATTGTTTTGAAGATCTTGAACAAAATCAAACTAATCTTGTGCTCTATTGACACCACTTGAGTAGGTGTATAGAGCAAAGCTGTTTTCATTTGTATTTTTACTGCAGCTGTCACATATTCTACAATGACACACAGAACTGATGTTGGATTGTATTAAAAGAATATGCATAAAGAAGCAAAACCAAAACAATTTATTTGCAGTGATTTTTGTCTGCTTTGGAGTGTCTGCATTGTCATGATTGCACTCATTTATTTACGCTTTATTCAAAGCACTAGTGTTTCCAACTTCGATAACTACTACCTAAGTACTCATAGCTAAACTCGTCCAGCATCTCAGCTCTGAATGATGACTTGTACTCCTCCAAGCTTCAAAACAACTACCGTACTTTCCGGACTATTGAGCGCACCTGTATATAAGCTGCACCCTCTGAATTGACGCACAAAATGACTGATCTGAAGAATTTAGTGTGAGTGCGTTTGATTTACGGTGATTCGAATGGTTTTATTGGTCCACGGTGACCTGTTCTGTAATTTCATTGGTCTGGTGTGACGAGCCTAAACGTATTAGGCATGAAAAAAGTAGCGGCTTATAGTCCGGAAATTACGGTAGTGTTTTTTTTGTTTATCCGTGTGTGTGTGTTTTGTCAGAATGAACATAACATTAAATTAAGAGATTAAAACACTATGACATAGAGAGTCATAGAGCTTTCTATGACTGCAACAGACAGTGTAAACAATGCAAGTGACCTGCACGTGCACAGGCAGTACGTAGACCAGTAATGAGGGATCTGGTGTTTTGTCGCGTTTAGTTTCTTTTAATCAAATCAAATTTCCTTCAATCTGTATTTTAAGACCTGAAGGTGCAGTAGCTCCTGAAAAGCCTTCCAGCTGTCCACAGCAAAAGTACAGCAGGAGTGCACCTTCAATATAAATGCCCTCACATGCAGTGGAGGTTTGTTGTTGATGTAAAATACAAGCAAATGCATGTCTATGTGTAAAACTACCAAACCTTTTTTATGTTTTAAGTTTTTCTTTGTCGCAACTCTGAATGGTATGTATGGTGTTTTTTTAAAGAGCGCATGGAGACGGCCAATAAGCAGCTTGCTGCAAAAGAGTGTGATGGCTCAGAAGACAACCGCAAAACCATCTCCCAACTGCTTGCACAGAGTGAGTACCACACACACACACACACACACACACACACACACACACACAGAGAGCCTTCGACATTTGACATGCCTGCCATTTTAATCCAGGCATTGATTAAAATGAACATCGTGTTTGTACATGTGCTTGTGTGTGTTCAGACAAGGAGACGCTGCGGGAGAAGGAGAAGCTGGAGATGGAGTTGAATGCGCTGCGCTCTACCACAGAAGACCAGAGGAGACACATCGAGATCAGAGACCAGGCGCTCAACAACGCCCAGGCCAAAGTGGTCAAGCTGGAGGAGGAGGTAAGACTGCTACCTGTCACTCTTACAGGACGTAATCCTGGTTGGTGGATTTAGGTTCACTTTTTTCTTCCATCTTTATTGGTGCCAGAAAATTCTGATTTATATAAAGAAGCCCAGGTGGAGCTGAGCTCCAAGCAGCAAACACCTTCACTGAATGTGATGAGTGACTAGAGTGACCCCCTCCTGCTGCTGCTCTCTGAAGCTTAGATACAATCTAATGACTTAGACAGAAACACAAAGCATTACAGTATTCTAAGTGAAGTGTAATAAAAGCATGGATGATGCTGCTTTGCAAATGACAAAAAATCTAATATTTTAAATGTTGCAAAGCTGCAGGAAACAAGATGAAATACTGATTCAATCAAAATAGTGTTTGTTATCAGACATTATGCAATGTTTTTTTTATACAGTTTCTGGGGCAATGTATTACATTTATTAGAGACAATTGACAGGAAATTTGGGGAGAGAGCTGGGGAATGACATACAACACAGGTACCCGGGCCACACTTGAACAGGTTCTGGTTGATGGTCAGCATCTTAACCCCAGATGCCAATATTTCTGTAGTGACCTGTAATAAAACGTCAACGCAAAATGTCAATCTTGCTTAGACATAGTCAAATGAAAAAGCAGTATAATGTTTACCAAATTCAACATCTTGATTTAGCGTAATAGCATGTGAAAATTTACTAATTAGCACTGAAGACAGTATTGGACAGATTACAATTTTGACCTTATGGTGGTGCTAGATGAAAAGTCAGAGGATCACCAAAGTCATCAGGAGCCTTCCTTTGGGTGGTATAGATCTGATGGAACAGTTGCACTAGAAAAATATGCTCCCTCATAGATGGACCTCTTCCTCTTTCTTTTTCACACGTTTGTAGTTGAGGTGATCACTATGGTTACTGTGGAAATATCATAGGTCATGACCTCTTAACTCTACAAGCTTTTTTCCTAAACACTGGCATCAGTGTGTTTGTTTCATTCTCCAGTCCTCCTCCACTGAGCTGCTCTATTTTTTAACTCTTTCTTCCTTTTTCTCTTGATGGCTTTTCTGGGCAGAATCTGGGCCAAAGCTGGTCTCTGACACACAAAGAGACTGCAAGCTTTGGTCTTGCTCTTTGGTGCCAGCTTTCAGATTCGTCGCCCTCCTCTTGTCTTTTTTCACTGTCTTCCTCTTTTCTCTACACTCTTTTCTTTTTTTTTCCTGCTTTCTCATATTGTCACTCTGTTCTAAATTGGTTTATATATATTTATATATATATAGCAGCAGCAAAGGCTGCAGTTCAGAGCAGGTGGAGAGACTTGTAAGGGACTCAAACACTGGATCATGTGCTGTGAGCATCCAACATATTTGTTTCTGTTTGGGCACTTAGCCGTCTAATGAAACTCTGTTAATATGCCTCCAAAACATATCATGTCATCACTGTAGATCCTTCCAGCTCACAGGATCTGAAAGTGTGGTCTCAGATAACTACAGTAAATATGGACTGAGAATTACGGATATTTGGTTATATAAGAGTTTTGATAACGACTAATAAAAGAAAATACATTAACAGTAAATAAAACTGTGACTTTTAAATAGGTAACTTCACTGAAAATTAATAAAAAACAAAGGTGAATAACGGCAGTCAGTCAGTTATAGTCAGTTATATATTTACACAAACATGTTCACACAAAATGCAGCCAATAAAAAATGACGTTCTCCAATGAAAGTGAATTAACATAGCAGAGATCCTATGTTGTAAATATTGCTGTGTGTGTGTGTAGCTGAAGAAGAAGCAGGTTTATGTGGAGAAGGTGGAGAGGATGCAGCAGGCTCTGGCTCAGCTCCAGGCAGCCTGTGAGAAGAGAGAACAACTCGAGCATCGACACCGTACAAGACTTGAAAGAGAGCTGGAGTCGCTACGCATGCAGCAGGTAACACATCAAAGCCTGTCTCTTAATCAAATTTGGTTTATTGTGAGCCTTCTTGAGCCTTGTTTTCTTTTACTATTTAATGTTGCCATAACACAAAATGACTACATATGGAAGGCAACAAAAGGGCAACATATTTCATTTAGAATCTACAAATGAAAATGTCCTCTTTCTATGACTCATCTTTCTGCCTCCCCTCTTGTCTCCTTTGTCATTCCCAGCGTCAGGGAGGCTCTCAAAGCAGTGGCACAGTCTCATCAGAGTACAACGCTACAGCACTGATGGAGCATTTGAGGGAGAAGGAGGAGCGGATTCTGGCTCTGGAGGCTGACATGACCAAGTGGGAACAGAAGTACCTGGAGGAGAGTGTGATGAGGCAGTTTGCCCTGGATGCCGCTGCCTCTGTTGCAACTCAGAGGTGCATGTGCATAGGAGTTTAATTGTATTTATTTATATAGCGCCATATCATAACAAAGTTATCCCAGGGCACTCTTTTGCATGGAGCAGGTCGAGACCAACTCCCACACATACAAAGAACCAACATTCCTGCTATGAGCAAGCACTAGGTGACAATGGCAAGGAAAAACTCCCTTTCAACAGGTAGAAACCTCAAGCAGAACCAGAACCAGGCTCTAGGTGGGTGGTCATCTGCCTTGAAGGGGAGGGGGGCAGGGAGCAGGAGGAAGGAGAACATACACTAGTACAGTTCTACATAGCGATGTAAAGTAATAGATGTGGTAATGGTATTGATGCCAAAATTAATAAAAATAATGTTAATAGCAGTTTAATAGCAATACTACCAATGAGAGCAGTAACAATAATAATAGCAGTGGTTGTTGAGCAGGAACACGGGGGCAGCAGGTGCAAACACAGATCCAGACTCTATAGCAGAAATACCTGCAGAAATCTTTAGGAGAGAGAGAGAGGGGGACGAGAGAAGCACACAGCTAGGGGAAGAAGGTGAATCAAACCTTTATTCCTGCATATGCCATCACGGTCCTGTATGATGCCTGAAAGCATAAGACGGCCCTTTCTCAGACCAACCTGTATAAACTTAAACTAACAGCTATTGAGGACATTAAGCAGGAAACATCTGCCACCGTAGATA
>JAVQJL010080600.1:0-13130 GCA_036024295.1 Nannoperca obscura
TAAAAAATAAAAATTTCATTTTGTTTTTTTTTTTTTGTTTTGTCAAACCCCCCCCCCCCCCCCCCAAAAAAAACAATGGGGGCTCTTGTTTTCTTTTGTTTTACTGAGGACTCTGCAGAATTTCCAGCCACCACACTCCCTTTTTTTTTCTGTACTGTGCCCTTGGTCCCAGCTCCACACCCAGTTACCCCCTGACACACACACACACACACACACACACACACCAGCTGTCGGAATCCTTCCCCTCTCTGAACTGAGACCAACTGATACAGCTGTTAACATGTACTGGTGATACACTAAACCCTTTTTCTTTCTCTCTTCTCTTGGCTGTCCCTTTCTTGTTTGTTTGTTTTAACTCTTTTTCTGGCGCCTAGACAACAAGCAGGAGAGACCCACCCCCACTTTATTAAAACCTATTGGTGAGAACTGGGAAAGAAACATTCCAAAAAGTCTTTAAAAACCCTTTTTGTGTTTCAGGGTGAGATAAGATAATATAAATGACAAATTATTTCGCCAGCAATTATTACTAACAGTGTTGTGTCTTTAAGCGTTACGTCCCCATTGCTACTACATTCATCTCTCCTGCCAATGCCCATCTGAGCTGAGGCCAATATTCTATATTGTCTGATGATGACTATTAATCAACTGATTAGCATTTTATTTCCTCAGTAGGTCCCTCATCTAGCATCTCCTTTATAAGACACATGCCCAGCATTCACACGAAGCAGAAAATGTAATCTTAACGCCCATAAAGCTGGAAATCATTTCAGAGTTTTCAACATATCCACTCAACCCCATCTCGTCCCACCCATCCAGATTTAACAGCTAAATGTCACATCCACTTGTTGAGATTTCTGTGTTTGCAGCTTTAGGACGACTTTGAAGACAATCTTGTTAGTTAGTTAAACCCTGTTTACCTGTGAGCCTCACCTCACTTTACCCTACCGTCTCCATCTCCGTCTTCACCCCCCCCCCCCCCCATTTGCTACAAGCCTCATTCTGCCCCACAACAGCATCCATCCTGTTTTACTCTGCTTATACCTCCACCCACCTGTCCTTCTCTCTGCTTCACTACAGGCTCCTCACCTGTCCAGACCCATTCAGGAAAATTTCACAAACTGATGCAGAGGCGCTGGTGTGATTTGCTTTCTCTTCTCCGCAGCTTGTTTCTGATGTCGGTTGTTCTTTCTCTGCTTCTACCTTTCCCTGCCTCCATTTTATTTTCAAAATTATTAGTAGTAATTTTACTGTTGTTGGTAAAAATGAAAAAAAACACAATTGTGTTATTGATAGCTCTACAGAAAGTAACAAATTAGAATTTTGATAAATGTTTGATTAAATTACATTTGAATCAATCTGTAGTCAATTTTCACAACCTTTACTCAAAATAAGTTCAGTCAAGCAGATTGGCTTTCGTTCTTTTCTTGATTTTCATTACATTGTCTCAAAAATCTCTGTACAGTACAGTACAGTACATTCATCATACTCATGTACTGAGTGTACTGTACATGAGTATGATGAATATCTAAAACCACTTCCTCGATTTCTTCATTTCTTGGCACCGACATACGTGTCAAGGAGGAGACATCACAAAAAAGGCAAAGGCAAAAAAAAGAAAAACAAGCTCAAGCATGAGACTGTAGGGCATTAAACTTTAAAAGCCTGTCTGAACAGGTGGGCATACTGGCAGCAAGACACACACTCCAGGCTCTTACTCCATCCTTTTCTTCCTCTCCTCTTAGTTTTCCAAATATCAGCACTGGAAAAAAGGTTTTGGAGCAACTGGTGCTTCCTACAGCCTCCTTTGTGTTCAGCTGCCGGAGGACTTAAATATTTACTTTGTCAAGTGGAGTAAAGGTTTGTGTGAACTACTGCCATATATAAGTAGCTGCAGTTTTATTGTAGGGTCGAGACTGACTGGAGCTTAGATGTCATTTATGTCGCTAAAAGCCCTCTAAGACCTTTTGTTTGAATGTATACCCAACTGATAAAATCGACTGTTTTTCATTAGGAGTTCTGTTTTCTCATTCATTCATTGTCCCTTTATCCTCGTTCACATTCAGGGCCACATACAGAGCTATAGTCTGAGATGAAATTGTAATAATTGTTGGTCGTTGTTAACATTTTTGGCTGACCTCTTGGTAATCTTGTGTCTAAATCTTAACAGATGGGGCTGGGCTGTCCCTATCTAGCACACCCAAAATAGAGGGACAAATGCAGTGATATACAGTACACGGTATGTCTCTGTGCTCGTCTGGGGCATTCCCTTCTAAGTTGGAGCTCTGGATCTAATTCCCTGCAAGTCACACTTGATATGTCCTGTCCGAGCAAGCTAGTGTTGAAGTACCCCACATGTAGGGGAAACGGAAAGCTGCTCAGCACTCGATCTTTCTCTGAAAATATAAGAAAGATACGATACAGATAATAAGATGCCAGGCTATAACACTCAGCTAAAGTAAATGAGTAATCCACAGGCTCTGCAACAGAGGTTTATCATGTGTTATGTCTAATTCAGAGCCAGATTAGCCAGAAGCACAGATGTCCAAAAAGGGTTTTATGTTTGAGTGATTATGAAACTGACCTCCAGACTACAGTGTGCTGTGCCTGGATGACTCATCAGAAACACCTGATCCTTGCCCTACTCTGCGTTACCTGTCTGCCTTTGTCACTAATGCCACATAAACCTGACATCAAACACGCGCAAGCTTTTGGTTTTAATGCTGTTTACAAGCCAACAGATACATGTAATTTACTGAAGTATCAGGCTAGTTTTCCTTGGTTTCGCCTTTTAATCCTTTAGGACACCGGCCTTCTGGAGTATCGATAGCTGACAGCAGAGTGATCACAGGAGAGAGAGCGACTGAGATGGGGAATTACAGGCATTATAGGTCCCTAAGCAAGACGTGATCTGGGGATGTTGTCGCTCACGGTTGGCTCCTTAAAGCTTTTGGCCACCTTAACTTTTCAAATGCTTTCGAATGTAGTTTTTTCTATTGTAGGCAGTGTCTAATATTATCTTGTTCACTTCAAATCCAGTTGGTCAAGAATGTCAAGTTGTTCTTCTTTTAGGGATAACCAATACAAATACTAACTGGATTGTCAGTAAAAAAAGGAATGTTTACAGGGATAGAAATATGTTTAAGTATGGCAGATTCATTTGCACTTACAGAGTCTATTTGGTACTATCTTTGAAAGCTGAATAACGGTACAAATGACTTTTTTGATTAGGTGCTGTTCTGCCACCTAGTGTTCAAAAACATGATTCACAACCCCCCCCCAAGAGTTTGAATACCACTGTGCACCAGAATAGAATTTATTTAAGGCAAATATTACTTTCGTAAACGTATCACCCTCTCCAAAAGCTTTACTGCTATATTTTGCAATACCAGCAGCTGATGTCTCATTACAAGGAACTCATTCCTTGTTATCAAACGTTAGTATGTAACCTTACATCACCTCTACATTCATCTGATATTTCTTTCAAGCCGTTCAGGCATCTAGCAAAACACGTCCACGTGCACTATAAACTGGGGGAAAAGACGTTAACTTGTTCCAATACATTTAGTGGTTTGTTGAGATTTATATGGTGTAGTGTAGTAATAACCAACCACACACATCCAACACGAGGTGCAGCTAAGTCAACTATTAATTGATGATTTTAAAAAAAGCAATCTTCTCGTGAAAAAAATAAATAAAAATAAAGGGTCAAGCTTCTCGCACTTTGTTTTATTGATCAGTTTCCATGACCACAGATGTACAATACAGTTGACTTTTAGGCAATGACAAAGCAGATTAAAAGTTTGTCTGTGGTGTCTGGTCTCAGTCATAATAATATAGTTACAAGCAACTGAGCGTGAAGAAACAATAAGGTACACAGGCATATTTACAAGCTTTCCTTCCGTGACTTGGCCCCCGACACTCGCACAGACGTGCTCCTGCTACACTATAACACCGTTCTTTTTACACTGTTGACACCATCTTTAATGTGTAGTCCATCATCCCAACATTACAGTGATCCACTTCATCTGAACAGACAGCACAAACCCAGTAATAGTGCGAGGTTCCAAAAGGAATGGAGACATTTCTTATGTTTAATACTAATAATTATAAAAACAATCCAGTCTAAAACTCAATAAGCTTAATAGGGGACTGCAATCAGTGGCATGTATAGAGTGGACAAATGTGTTTTCAGTTGATATCAATTTGATGCAAGAGAAAGGACGAGGAAAGGAGGGTGGACTTTTGGTGTTCTTTTTTTTTGTTATTCCATCTTTTCCAACTTTCCAACATTCCACTTAGTGAAAAAAGGCAGAGGCAAAGTAGAGATCAAGAGAGGGATGGCCAGAAAGGACAGAGTTAAACCCCAAATCTCCCCTCTGTGTTCTCTAGCCAACTCTTATTTGTCCATGTTCTACACTTTCCTGGACCGGTCCAAACTCTGCCGCCGCTTATTTGGAGAGCTTCTTCATCCTCTGGTCTAGCGCAGCAAAGTTCTCTTCTACAGCCACCAGATTTTCCTTCATTGTCTGTTGGACCTGGAGGAAAGAGGGGAGAAAAACAAAAGCAAGTCAGGTATGAAAGGGAAGAGAGCCTGAAGCAGCGTACAGGAGTAGAGAGAAGTGGCAGGAAGACGACGTGGTGGAGACAAATCCGACCTCAAATCATTACTGTGATGAAAAGGATTTGAGGTAAAGCAGTAGGGAACGTGTAGGGTGAAGAGTAAATTTGGACTAGAAGCACTTGAGGAGGCAGGAAGGTTGAAAGTTGGTAGGAAAAAACAAGACATTTCAAGACATTACCTTGGGCTCTGGGAACGAAAATAAAGTCCTTCTGGTTACTCAAATATTGAAATAGTTAGTCAAGGAATTGATGAGTGGATTGACAGCAAATTACAATTTTGATAATCAATCAACTGTTTCAGTAATCAACTAAAAATGCAAAATAGTTTCTGGTTCTAGCTTTATATTTAATTATTTTACTTTATTTATTGAAAAAAATACAAATTGTTATTTGTAGCCCTATTAAATACATACATCTGTCATGGATGTGTCTAGTAAATTTCACACGGAGCTACAACACAAATAATTAATGAGAGTGCCTTCATTTTAGGGCAATGTTGTTCCAGGAGGCTATAGAATGACTCTCCCAAAGAAATTGTGTTTTCTGTGAAAGCATGTCGCTTCCGAATACAATGCAGGTTTATGAAAAGTAAGGTCAGAAGTTTTCTGACTTCAGAAAATCATCAAAAAAAGAAAATGCTTTACTTGACAAGGCACTGCTTTGTCCATCGAACCAGAAGCCTTGAACTGTGAAAGCACAGGCTGAGTGTCGCCTGAGCTTCTGTCCTCCTACCAGGCAGCTGCACCTTTACATTACACTCCAAAGTGTTATAAGGACACTTTTTAATCTTATGTATTCTACATACAAAGGTTACTGCCAAGTAGTTTTTTTTTTTTTATGAATCCAACATTTTCCATCCATCTGTGGAAAAGCTTCGACAGACAAGAAGCTATAGCAGGTTTCTACCTTAAAAGATGCACTTGAGTCTTCAACTATAGAAAGATTCACTGAATTATTTCAGTATAATTATATTATTAAGTCTTTTGGAGAGACAAACATGCATTTCTACCGAGACCATCTGGCCTCATGCCAATAGTCTTTTCAAAATTGTTCAAGTTAAATCCAGCAGTGTTAAAATGATTTATGTTGCCCCAATTGTTCAATATGTCTTGAACTTCCTACCTGTGTTAGCAAAGTGTTATTGTCCTTCAGAGAGTTGTTTATCATCTGCTGAGTGGTGTCCAAGTGGGTCAGCAGCTGGCCAAACTGCATGGCTGTGAGACAGTGGGGATGAGAGAAAGTAGTGAGATGGAGTGTTAGTTTTCAAATGTACAAATGTGTGGCTTAAAAAAAAATGCAGTGTTGTCTTTACTCTCAGCCAAAGTGAAGGGGAGTAGAGACAAATGTAATCTGAAACTGATGACTGGCTGCTTGAATGATTAAAAACACAGTTTTCCTTCATTGATAAAGAAAGAGGGGAAAATAAAAGCAGTGCAGCTCACTGGCTGCAGATTGATGCAAATAGTGTCTGGGTGATAAATGACTTCTTTCAGCTCTCAGAAATGAATTATCAACATAATCTATTAATGCCAAGGTTCTGCTTTCGTGTGCTAAATATTAAAACGATGATAATGTGATATATAATATCATGCATCTCTTTCTCCCAGAGGGGGTGTTTAACAGTATTGCTAGATTTAGTCTAATTCTATTACAATTTTAAGGCTCCCTTTCAGTGTTTTTTTGCCCTTTGTTATAATAGAATGCCATGGTTTGGGCTAATTCCATTATCCGTTTGAATCCCATTTTTGCTTAGTTTTCATCTTTTGTCTTGCGCACAGATGTTCCCATTGCAAATGCAAATCTTTCACACTATGTACTGCAGCCCAGCACACATGCTGCCTGAAACCTGATCCGGGTTCACACCCTGTTATGTTCTGTGGCTACATCCTACATATTTTGAATTTTTAATGCCAATCCCCACCCCCACTAACCTACATACATCCTCTCCTTGAACTCTCATGGGTGGCGTTTCAAGGTTCTTCTTCACTCACATAAAAGAACAGAACATAAATTATCCAGGTTTTCACTGTTATTATTTTTGCTGGGGTGAGAGAGCAATATTGTAACACTATTTGCAGTATGAACTCCAGAACATTAATTTAATGTTATGTGGTAAAGTGATGTGACAGTAAACCCCTAACAACTAATATTGTCTCATGGCCACTTTCAGTTTCCGTGCGTTACCTTGTTCGTGCAACTCCTTGACAGCGACAAGCCGCTGCACCACCTGAGGAATAGAAGTGGACACGGCGTCCCACTTCTGCACCACGTCATAAAGCTGCGACACCTGACAGGTAAACACATACAGGCACATTTAATGCCAAGATAAAGCCCCCCAGCTTAAACAACATGTCACATATTTGCTCCTCAGTTCCCTGATGTAATAATTATTGTACTGCAAATTATATAAATGCACATAGATAAATACATTCATGCAGTCTATGTATGGCTTTGTTTAAGCTTGCGTACATACCTGCATTTATTAATTATTATTATTATTATTATAATAAACACCTACATTCAAACTCGACTTCACAATGCTGTGGTACCGAATGCTAGAAGTATTGCTACAAACCACTTTGCATGACTTTGTTATTCACTATAGTAAGATATTTAAAATATTCTGCCCTCTACTGGCCTTTTAAGAAGACAGCACGTTAGAAGAGTGCCTAAAACACACAAGAACATCACACAGATCTCACAGCTGATTACACATATGGAGAATGTTAACATACGGCGCTACTCTTCAGGGTAGCCCGGCTGCCAGACTGCTACTGAACGCTTTCCAAATTAATATCTTTTAACTTAGACTGAACTGGCAGGATTATCTTCTGTGAGACTACAAGACTATTAAAAAGCTCGACTCTTATGACAAGGAATCTTCCACCTTTAAGTGCTTTCTAACGGAGGAATCTCAGGTGGACTGTACGACCCTGGAAGTTGCGAAGAGCTTGAAGGCATCGGAGATGATTACCGCACTTATGTGCACTGACGGATGAATGGGGATTACAAACCTTGTTTTGTGTATCAGCATCCTCAATCGCTGCCTTGTGTTTAGCAATCTCATTCATCTTCCCGAGGACACTCTACATGGCAGAGGAAAAGAAAAAGGTATGCATTTATTTTGTGTTGAGGAGATGGGATGCGGATACATGACAAAAAGTCCAGTGCCCCCAATCCAGTGCATCAGGTTGTTAAATTGCAGCACTTAAATATTTGTTGAGATTTGTCCTATTACTGTGGTAAGAAGAAAAAAAAAAGCATTACGGTCACAGCTGTAATCCACATTGAATCCACCTTCCAATAACCCCAAAACTTTTTGTTTTCCTTTTGATTCTTTGCCAGAGCAAGGCTTGCAATTGGTTGGCACATCTCAACCAATCTCTGTACTGAGCACAAATATATGAATTGCTGAGCTTGTCGTTGAGAGGAAGACAGCAGACCAATCACAATTATCAAAATACTTCAGGGTTCTTTTTAAAATATAAGGTTTCTATGGGAAACATTACCTGCAGTCTGGCCTCCACTTGATCCAGAGTAGCAGAGTCCAGCGCACTGACCCTCGCCTGCAGGAGCTCTATGGTGTCCTGATACAAACGAGCACACGGACATAAGTTATATATAAGCTCAGGAACATAACTTCGTGTTCTTGCTCTTACTACTGGCACAGCAACAATAAACAAACTTGGGAGGAGCTGACGTCATCTTTGAAGTATGACCCAGTTCTCTGGCTGCACATCAGATGCAAGAAGTTATGAATACAGACACAAACTCCATACAGTGGGTTCCAAAAAGAAAGGAGCCGACTTCTTACCATCAAGCTGGCTCCTTGTACGCTAGCACTCAGAGGTCCCTGCAACATAAACACAAAGAGGGAAAATGCATTTTTAACATCAAGCAATAAAGCCACCCCCATAATTTACATAAATGAAGTGGAAGATTTTATTTCTATTTCACTTTGTGGATGGTTTCACAGCAACAGCAGCATGCAAATTCTGCTGGTGTGAATGAAAGACAGAAGCATAAGAGGATGTATGTGTGTGAAGACTGTGTGTGAGTCGGTGTGTACCTGCTTGTCTGATCCGGAGCCAACAGCGATCTCCAGCTCAGCTAGACGCTTCTCCAATTCCGCCATCTAAAGGGACGGAACAAGGCAACACATGGCTGTCAGTGACAAGCAGCATCCCACAAGACACACATAAACGCCCACGCACACACCTTCCAGCCTTTTGTCCCGTTTATTGCCGTCAAATATTCTGACGTTCCTCTCATGAGGATGAAAACAAAACATGTCTAGCTGATCGTACTGCTGAAATATTTGTTCATTTTGCCAATGCATTCATCCGAGACACTTGACTCTGCAGCCTCCACCTCCCTTCCCACTTTACCTTGGCACACTCATTGAATTTTTCCTGTTCTGGTCTGCTGTGCAGCTCGTAGAGTACCACTCCATCTGGGCCCTTAGCCGATGCCGTCGGCTTGGTGTCTCCTGCAGAGCTGCCACGGCTGCCCTTGGCCGCTTCCAGCTGGGTGAGCAGACGCCTGCAGGAAGGAAGAAAAAAGGGAGACAGAAAAGGATTGTATGTTCAATACTGTTATCAGCACCATGTGCTGCTGTGCCCCCACCTCCTCTCTTGCCACCAATTCTTTCAGGCTGTGTTGTAAACTGCAAGGTCAATGTGAGCTTGGGTCTATTAAGAACTGTTTTCAGCACTTTTTCTTCCATTTCTCTCTCCAGTTCCTTTCGTCGTGCAGAGTTGTGGCCCAACATGTTGCACCAGTACATTTTTATTCTCTCTGCCTTCTCTCAGTTAATCTCTCACCTTCTCCAGTTTTTATTTCCCTTCCTTAATCATCTGCCCATCAGTTTTTGTTCTCCCTGGATAGTGCTACACTAGGATCAGCTGAGTTTATGTGGGCCACTAATACCAGCTGTGTACTCCTTATATCTGGGTTATAGTACAGGGCTCAGTGAGATTAATTCCCCTCCCTCTTTCCATCCATTCCCTTCATCCTCGCTCATCACTCTGTCTGGGTCTCATAGGTTGTAGCGTCAGGTCTCAGATTCCAGATGCTTGTCCTCTTGCTTTATCGTCCTGTCACGCCACTCTCATTCTCACCTGGCCAGCGCTCCATCTGGGTCAGCCAGGTTGATGTGAGCCTGTGGTCCCAGCAGTGAGTCGAGATGGGCAGAAACCAGCTGCTGTTTGAGCTGTGCTGCCTGCTGGGCGAGTACCACCGGGGTCAGGCGCTCCTCTGCATTGCTTTCCTTCGTGGCAGCCTGGAAACGGAGAGACAGCAAGGCCGCTGAGTACCTGACTGGATTTTTTCTGACTGACAGAACTGAATCAAAGCAATATTAATATTGTTTATTTTTTTACACTGGGGTTTGGATTGGCTATATAGCTAACTGCATAAGGATTTACTTAAGGGTAACCAAATTAATTTAAGCTAAATCCAGAGAGCTAATATTTGTGTTAAATTTGTGTCAACTCAGAGACACGTGTTTAAAATCACAGATTGTTTAACTTTAAGATAATATAAGTTTATTTGGAAAGCTTAAGGTTCTTTCAGTTTCTGAATCTTTACAACAGAGGTGGCAGGTGCAAACTTATTTTGACCCATGACCCAATAAGACCTAGGTTGAAAAATGCCAGAAATTTCCTTTAACATTGAGAAAAGCAAAGCACAGTTCATGCCATAGTGATCTACTATATAGCAGGCACTTTTTTGGGCATGCACAGATATCTGATCCCTGCATGAGCACCATCATCAAACTATGCCATTATTTCTCAGTTAATCTGCTTTACAGAAGCTCATTACAGCGTGTTCTCACCCAAGCGCACAGTGTTTGAGTTTTTCATTCACGACATTCACCCTAATAAACCGGGCACACATTACTTGGAGCCAGTCGGGTCTTTCATAAGTGTAAACCTCGAGGCAGAGAAGCAGCTTGTTCCCCAATGCCAGGCTACATGTTCTGCCAGCACGACCTGCGTGAGCTAAAAGCCACAGACATTGCCAGAAAAAGTGCCAGTTCACAGGTTGAATTAGAATTTGGAGTCCTAGAGCAGCAGACACTGCTCTGTGCATGTTAACAACACCCAAGGGATGATTTGTTTCTGGGTTGTGGGAACTTTGTGAGTCTGAAAACCAATTCTTTTCACTGTTTTAATCAAAACTCATTTACATTGTGAATTTTATGCTTCTGTGCGCACACCGTACTAACCTTTGGATCCGATACTCAGGTCTCTAGTGCAACAGTAAGAACTGGTCATAAATATTACACCTCTTAAATTAAAAGGTTGCACTCCCCTAAATAAATACAGGATGATGTGGTGGAGGAGCAGAGCGGAGGAAAGTCCCTCTGTGAAAGGCTTTTGGATTTGTGTGCAGACAGCAAGATAAAGGCTGGATAATAAGAGTACCATTCCTTGCCAAGTGCAGTGGGCAAGGGAGAAGTGTGTGTGTGTGTGTGTGTGTGTCTCGCTGTCAGTTCACCTGGATGACATCCACCTCCTGAGTGAGTTCCTGGATCTCGTTCACCAGGCGCTGGTACTTCTGCTGGGGTGTCTCCTTCACTCCACAGCCCTCTCCGAGCTAAACAAAGATGAGGGAGCAAGAGAGATGGTATGAATATTACACAATAGCAAACCGAGTCTAGTACAGAGAGAGCAGCCCTGACAAGAACGATCACACAACACAGACATCTCAGACTCTTGACTGTACCAGAAAAAGCATGTAGTGAAACAACAAAAAAAAAAGCACAATGGTTCTAAAAGAATAAAGAGTGAAATAATGAATTTCAGCTGAACAGAATGTACTCACGATTTCAAATTCTCCTGATTCATAGCCCACTCTTCTGCTTCTACTGATTCTGTCTGAGAAGTCTGGGGAAAATTAGATAAATGGGTTGTAAGAGAAATCGGAAAAAACTGACAGAAAAAGAAGACTGTAGGCATGGAGCCCAGTCAAAATCCGCAAAAGGACGTGTGCGCTTTGTTATGTCCTCAACAGACGAGCAACATTTCGAAGCAACAGCATGTGTTAACTTTGTCTGCCTTACTGTTGCGGTTTTGTATTAATGACCATTTATATTTCTCTTGTAAGTATCTTTATCTATTAAGAGTAAATGTATTTTATAAAAGCTATTCTAAAAAGATGACAGTAATGTTGTTTTGTATATGTCACAAGACTGACTACTGTACTGTATGTAAGGACACTGGAAACAACCTCAGAAACCTCCAAAATGAAGAAAATACACTCAGGTGCCAGTTTATTAATAAGTACACTTAGCTAAAACTATTTTAGTGAGGTGTTGATTCAAGTGTATGATCATGTTGGAGGCTGCAGTTTGTGGTGCTGTTGAATTGTCTTGTTTTATACTGACAGGTCTATTATTTTGTCCACCCCATTTATATAATTGAGGGAAGGCTAAAAAACAAACACCTCTGTCTAATGCACTACAGTTATTTGGAATTAGTTGTGACTCTCAATCAATATCCTTACTAGCGGTGACGTTACCCTTCAGTATTACCTTGATGAGTTAGTTAAGTTAATAAGACGTAATAAAAGAGTGATCTATCATCCACTATGAACTGACCAAGTCCCTTAGTGGTGACGTGCTTGTCTTTGAATTTGTCATAGGCTGCGTTGGGGTTGACCACAATCCTCTCCACGCTGTCACTGCAGAGCTCCTCCTGTCATTGAAATACCAGGAAATGAAGTCAAATGAATGAGAAAAAAAGGGGCATGTAAAACCATACAGACAGCCAAGACTTTAAAATTAATTTTGGCTTACTGAGCCAGTAAGCCAAGCGTCTCAAAACCCAAGGTAGACTCGAAATATGTTGACAGGTTGGTAAGATCGGAGAGGAAATTCTATGCTTGATCATTCCCCCGGAATATGATTTTAAAAAGATATTGAATTATGCAGTTAAGTCAACAAGTGTATTATAGCTTACCAAGGTCAAATACCCTCAGAAATGAAAAGCCATTGTAGCCATGAATCATTTAGAGTACCAGCAGGCAACAGACAAATGTGCAAAATGATGTATTTCACATCCACCGTTTTTACAAAGGCCTGATTGTAGACTTTAAAAAGGTTTAACTTGAATAAAATTTGTCATCCATGTGGCATAAGTCTACGATGGTAAAATCAATGTTACGTGAATGAAAAAGGCAAAAAGCTGGAAACCATTAACACTTTCTTTTCTACATGGCGGTTTTTTGATTAGTGATTCTGGGGAGCAAAAAAATAAACGTGTATCATTTTATCAAAACTTCCAATGGTCAGTTATGATGAACTGGAGGCTATGGGTAAGATTAAAACACCACTGACACATACAGATGACATGAGTCCGGGCTCACACACAGATCTGGATTAAAAGGACGGTCCAAGAAAACACACAGAACACAAGGCAGTTACACAGATGTAGGGAGGTGGAGGAGGAGTGAGGAGGAGAGTTAGTCAGGCTCTTACCAGCTCCTTGGGTTTCCAAAGAGAGTTA
>JAVQJL010080605.1:0-20882 GCA_036024295.1 Nannoperca obscura
GTGTGTGTGTGTGTGTGTGTGTGTGTGTGTGTGTGTGTGTGTGTGTGTGTGTGTGTGTGTGTGTGTGTGTGTGTGTGTGTGTGTGTTCTTTGTTCTCCTTCACCCGCAGGGCGTAGGCCTGTCAGTTCATGGACGGTTTCGAGTGGCCACTGAGAGGACACTGTTTGCCATGCCAGAGACTGCCATTGGTAAGACTGTCCAGCTGCACTGGTTTCTGTCTTCCTCGAGGGAGGGGAGGGGTCGGGAGGGGTGGGGCACTGGTTGTTCCATATCAGTGTGAGTGGTGTCTAGAACATTAATTATGTAAGAGCAGTGATTTCGGTTGCAGACCCAGATAGATCCAAGTCATATGCATTCATAGACCCCAGGTCTGTCTGCAAGGGAAGCTGGGCAAGAATACAGCGAGGGATAGATGAGTAAGTTGTCTTCAGCACAGCATATGATAGATACACTGCTTAAATGACCAGTGTGCTAATGTGGAAAACAAGAGTGCACAGCCATGCCTGTGACTGTGACGGTCAATATAAAGAATACATAATGGTAAGATTGTTAATAGTTGAGGACCCTAGTTAATTTTTATCTTAAGCAGTGGTGGTGAAGTAAAAATTGAGGGTAGTGTCAGAGTAATCATCAGTAAGCAGTAATAAGTGTGTGCTCTCATTGAATATTACATCACATTATCTGTTCAGATATAAACTAATAATAGTTGTAAGCCCACTGAAAGCTGTCATCAGTCATCACTTTAAATGAGAGGCAGGTGACAGAAATGAGGAGACTGTAAGGGGAAAACTTTCCGTCAGTTACATATGCTCATAAACAGTTTAATGCTGATAAACATTGATGTTCAGCAAGTAACTTCTTCTATGTTCACCATCTCAGTCTAGTGGGAAAGCATGCTAACATTTGCTAATTAGCGCTAAACAGCTGTCATTAGTTTTGAATGTATCTAGTCATAAATCAAACAAATTGAAGTTTTGATCTGATGATGGAACTGGATGAAAAGTTAAGGGGTCACCAAAGTTAATTCTTCCTGTGGGAAACACGACTTCAAGAAGACTTTCAGTGGTATTGATATTATCATATTGTTTTATATAATTCTGCTGTCCAAAGTAAATTGTTGCTAATAACTTACAACCGTAATTATGGAAGGTTTATTACACCAAACATGAGTTTGATTACTGTATTTTACATATTATTTTGCATACATGTTCCATATTCTGATATGGATTTATATAATTAGATATTAATTCATATTCTTAATATTATGATATTGATTTAAACCATATGGCCCAGTCCTTTTGATCTACTGTATATTCTGTGCGAAGCCGGTAATGCCAATATAAAGACATATCATGCCATGATTGTAGCATGGTATATTTTTGTGGTTCAGCTGCAGCTTTTTCACAGACACACTTATTTTTTCCGACTCTTTTAGGACGAGAAATAAAACAAATCATCCATAGAGGAGAGATGGGATCCAAAATTCTTTCATTTTCAAGTCGGGGCTCGGGAAAAGACCAATGTTTTGTTTGGGTTCTGTAAATAGTTTTCAGTTTCAGATGAATTTGTAAAAGGTTTTGCTACTGAAGACCACATCCTCATTTCAGCTGTTTTAAACTGCCTGACTGGACAGTCTGTAGCAAAAACTCATTGAAATTTATAATGAATAGGAGAAGAATGACTATTGAAAGTTGCGTAATAGGTAACATAACAATATCACTGTCTAAATGGCATGTAGAAACCATCAAGAACTTTCCTGTCTGAGCCAGTGCTGTTGCCAGAGCACTAAGCTATAGTTTGCTGTATCTAACTTTAGCTAATTGACTCCTGGAGACAGATGGCCTTCTCCTGAAGCACTGAGGAGATTAGTAACAAATCTCTAACAACTAGTGAATCACAGCTGACATTAAGGCGTATACTAGCTTGTTGTCACTTAAATCTAGATGGCTTATCACCGTTTTATAAATGTATGTGACTATAACTGACCAGAGATGGTTAGTGGATATTGAGGTGGTCCTCGAGTATCTTTGATGATGGAATTATTTCAGTGTGTTTTGTAGAAGTTTCTGAGTTGAATGATTTCACTGCAGCTTTAATGCGTATCTGTTCATCTTCTGATAAATTGACTTTGTGCACTCCCTCACACTTCCAAGGACACTCACGCCATCCGTTATTTGACACACAAACGCACACGTTCTGTTCCTTAGTAATACATCTTCAGCTACTGCTTTACTCTGCGTGGTGTTCAGTTGAATCTGACTCTGGAGCGGTTCAAGTATGAATATTATGTTGTCAGTGTAGAGGAAATGAGCCTAGCAGAAAGAAAAAGGCTGAGGATCCTGGGTTATGATGCGATTGTTGTGTGGGATTTTCTCAAAGGCGAGGCCACAATGAAGAGGAGGAGGAAATGATACAGCAATTTAGTTACACAGGCTGATGCTTGGCTATATGAGAAGATTGATATACTGTACAATGTGTTTCTGCGTGCTTGTTTTCCACTAATCCATGCACGTACACCCTTTTGTCGTCCAGTACTTGCTGGTGAAGTAGCACATAAATCACATTCCATTTGTTAAGTCTCATTATTAATGCTCATAAGTAAAGCAAGAATCTCCTGGTGTCTTTAAAAGTCTCCTGTCACTTTGTCAAGAAGGCAGGAAGTCTTGGCTAATTCTCTTCGGAGCTGCTGCATTCACACATTGTCATTATTGTTGTTACTAAGGCCACTTGGCTTAGTAGAGGGAGCGTGCCACTCTGCACATCCCCTCTGCAAACAGAAGCTTGGACTTCACACAGCACCATTTCCATGAGGGAACAGCATTTTCACAGAGATTGCATGTGCTTTGAGACCCTACATGCTTATTTTAGCCTCAATCCTGGGGTGGAATCCTCTCTTATGTGCCGGGTTTACTGCAGTGACAGTCACACTGTGGAATCTGATTTTTTTCTGTTTCAAGTGCTGGAAAGGTCTTGAAATATCGGTCTGGAATACAGTAAAAATGTATTTGGCTGATTAGGCCTCCTCGCAGGACTGTATGGGCATGTGCAGATTGCACTTGATTGACATCACCCTCGCTCTCCTGTGAGCTTTGTTGCACTTAGCAGGGTGGGGAAAATACATCTATTTATTCTTATTGATACATCAAGTCAAGGGACCTTACGTAATTGCCAGTATTCTTGAGCAGAGGTCTAATCAGTTTATCAGTTTATTTTGCTCCTCTGTTGATTCATGTGCCTCAGAAGCTCACAGTGGTCTTTATGTTGATTCTCCTTGGTTCTTTTTTTTCAAGCCATTTTCCTCCCCTCACTGGATTTTACACCCAGGCAGTCATTCTGGCTGATTGACTGAAGACTTTTCATGTTAAAGTTGGGTGGAGGTGGAAGTGATGTGACTCCTGACAGGTGCAACAAAACAGGAGAGAGAGGGAGATTAATCAAGTGATCAGGGGCTGTAGAACCCACGCAGTCTAATCAACCGAAATAAGTGACACCTGTGAAATGTACGTTAATGAAACTTGAAAGCACCTAGTTCCAGAATTACTTTGATACTGTATACTGCAACTCAGTTGGCAGAGAATAATTGTCACTTGTTTCCTACTGAGAATGTAGGATGCAGAAAATGTGCCCTAATTACTCTGAGAAGCAAAGTAATCACCACAACATCCTCCACATTTACATGATAGAAGCTGTGAAAAGAGCGTAATATGAAAGCTGTTCCTAAGACTAGAACATTATCATTGATGCAAATCATTTAAGCACTTCAGTTTGGGGTGGGAAGCCAGATGAGGGATCTCATCTTGCTGCTGCATTAGCTACTCCTGCTGGTTGGGTGGGGTGCAAACACAGTTGGAGGTAGGCCTTTGCTGTTTTGTGTATGTAACACCCTCCCAGCAAAGCTAATCAATGTTAAGTGAAAAGTTAAGTGAAAAGTGCTCTTATTTTGAACTCGCTTTGGATAAAAGCGTCTGCTAAATGTAATGTAATGTAATGAAAAGAAGCAGCTGTAGACGGCGTGTCTCACACGCTCCCCACGCCAAAGTTAGACTGCAGTTCATAGAGAACTGGCCTTTTGTTATTGTTGAGCTGGAAAATCAAAAAACAAGAAATACAAAAAACTTTTTTTTGATGGAGGACATTTTGACTTGTCAAGCACAGGTGTAACAGGTGTTTAGCTGCGAAGGAGAAAGCTATTTTCAATTTTTTTCTTATTTCTTATTCTTTTCTTATTATCAAAAATACCCAAACCAACAATGAACTGACAACAAAAGCCTGATATATTTTTTTCCTCTGTGTCAGAGTGCCATTGTTGTCCAAACACCATTAAAAACACATCAATGAGCCACACTGTTGCACTTGGTGACATGTTCCTTCATTATCATGAACACACACAGTTTATTTTGACTCAATCCCACATACACTGTGCTGCTAATGTAAATAGTCACTATAACACCAATGTGTACAGGTCCTCGTCATAAAATTAGAATATCATGGAAAAGTTGATTTATTTCAGTAATTCCATTCAAAAAGTGAAACTTGTATAATGTAGACATTCATTCATTTCTTTTAATTTTAATCATTATAACTGACAACTAATGAAAACCCCAAATTCAATATCCCAGAAAATTTGAATATTACTTAAGACCAATACAAAAAAAGGATTTCTAGAAATGTTGGCCAACTGAAAAGTATGAACATGAAAAGTATGAGCATGTACAGCACTCAATACTTAGTTGTTGCTCCTTTTGCCTGAATTACTGCAGCAATGCGGTGTGGCATGGAGTCGATCAGTCTGTGGCACTGCTCAGGTGTTATGGGAGCCCAGGGTGCTCTGATAGTGGCCTTCAGCTCTTCTGCATTGTTGGGTCTGGCGTATCCCATCTTCCTCTTCACAATAGGTTAAGGTCACTGTATGCAGGTGCCAAATCCTGTTGAAAAATGTAATCTGCATCTTCATAAAGTTGGTCAGTGGCAGGAAGTATGAAGTGCTCTAAAACCTCCTGGTAGACGGCTGCGTTGACCGTGGACCTAAGAAAACACAGTGGACCAACACCAGCAGATGACATGGCACCCCAAACCATCACTGACTGTGGAAACTTTACGCTCGACCTCAAGCAACGTGGATTCTCTCCTCTTTTCCTCCAAACTCTGGGACCTTGATTTCCAAAGGACATGCAAAATTTACTTTCATCAGAGAACATAACTTTGGACCACTCAGCAGCAGTCCAGTCCTTTTTGTCTTCAGCCCAGGCGAGACGCTTCTGATGCTGTCGCTTGTTCCAGAGTGGCTTGACACAAGGAATGCGACAGCTGAAACCCATGTCTTGCATACGTCTGTGCGTAGTGGTTTCTGAAGCACTGACTCCAGCCGCAGTCCACTTTTTGTGAATCTCCCCCACATTTTTGAATTGGTTTCGTTTCACAATCCTCTCCAGGGTGCAGTTATCCCTATTGCTTGTACACTTTTTTCTACCACATCTTTTCCATCCCTTCCCTTCGAGCTCTGTGAACAGCCAGCCTCTTTAGCAATGACCTTTTGTGTCTTGCCCTCCTTGTGCAAGGTGTCAATGGACGTCTTTTGGACAACTGTCAGGTCAGCAGTCTTTCCCATGATTGTGTAGCAAGAACTAGACTAAGAGACCATTTAAAGGCCTTTGCAGGTGTTTTGAGTTAATTAGCTGATTAGAGTGTGGCACCAGCTGTCTTCAATATATCAGTTATAATCATCAAAATTAAAAGAAATAAACATTTGAAATATGATCTATGTCTGTGAGGAATGAATGTCTACATTATACAAGTTTCACTTTTTGACTGAAATTACTGAAATAAATCAACTTTTCCATGATATTCTAATTTTATGACGAGCACCTGTATCAATGCGCAGCTAAAAGTAGTCCCCAACAAATGCACAGTTTACTCCTGTTTAAGTAGCATTTGAGGAAATTAGTGAGACATTTTTTACTTATTCTATTACTGTGTATAAGGATTCTTTAAAGCAGGATACCATCAAGGCTAAAACTGCAGTGTGTTTTTAAAGTTACATTGATTACTTTTTCTATTCTATTACTATTTCTAGCTACAAACACTCTAGCTAAAACTCACTCTCTCTCTCTCTCTCTCTCTCTCTCTCTCTCTCTCTCTCTCATACACATACCCACATTCCCTCCCTACACTCCTCCATAAGGTTAACCCCTTCTGTGGCAGGATTAACAGATTGAACCCAGCCCTGCTAGCGTTCTGAACAACAGCCATAATCTGCCACATTTATGATATTACATTTTCAGCCGTGAATCAGGTCAACTCTAATCCGTCTCTCTCCCATTCACTGCCCCACCCCCCCACCCCCTGCCTCATGCCACGATACAAAAGCTGTCAAAACCAACTGTGACCAATGGAATCTCTTTTCCTGTCCCAAACATTGAAATCAAATGGCAACGTTATTGACAACACAGAATACGTTCTGTACAGATTAAGGCTGGGGATTGTGGCGAAATCTTTCAAAATCATAAATGCTCATAAGCCGCATGTTTAGCTTTTTGTTGTGTGCCAGCAGTCATTTGTTTTGTTAATGGTTGTGCTTAATCATACTGCACGCAAATCATCTCTGGGTGAGCTGGGTCGCTTTTTCTGACAAACCGCTCATGGCATTTTATGACGTCATCTTGGGCTGCTGGAAAATGAATTTTTTCCTTGTTTTTCAAATTTTTGTAGACAAACATAAATTCAGCATTTACACCCTAATTCACTTATCTGTGGTGGTGAATAATAAATTGCCTCCTGGTTTTAGGGAAACCTTGCGAGCCAGATACATCTGCTGATATTTGCTTATTGTATATCTAACAGTATGTTGGTCACAATTCTTAAAAAATACAATTAAAATGGATTCATATCAAGATTTTTTGTCTATGTTGTGTGTTTATGTTTTTAATCCGCTATCTTTAAATATTTTTTTCAGTATCAGCCTCAAAAATCCATGGTAATGTGACCTTTTAAAAATGTGGCCATTTTGACAGGGTGATCCGCAACAGACTGTTGCTTCATTAAGTACATGTGTATGAAGACCGTACAACAATGGGTCTAGTTCTCTGTTTTATTTTGACAGGGCTTTTCCCTGACGTGGGAGGTGGCCATTTTCTTCCGAGGCTCCGGGGAAAGTTGGGACTGTTTCTGGCCTTGACAGGTTTCCGTCTCAAGGGACGTGACGTGCAGAGAGCTGGAGTTGCCACTCACTTTGTAGAGTCCAAGAAGGTATGGTAACTAAACTCAGTAGATAAACTCACAATGCGTTCGCAAAAAATTGTACTTGATTACATTTTTTATTCTGACCAGCCAATAAAAACACTGAGTTATCAAGGAATTATGTTTTTGTATGAAACAGAAAACCATTGTATTCCAGACGAGACAAACAACCAGGATTTTTCCAAAATATTGCTTTAAATTCATTAGATTCACTTAACAGAATCGTGCACTGTGAGATTGTGAGTGGTTGTGGTGCTGCAGGGAGGAGTGCCTGACTGGAGCATTTTATTGTTTGTTTATTTATTTATTTATTTTAGCAGGGACAATGCAGAATACATATATTGTACCAGATATAGCTCAAAACTCATTTTCATTTGTAGTCCCTGTGTGGAGGCCACTAATGATGTGCAGGTTGCAGAGCTAAACAATCAGTCATAGTGAATCAAACCTTACACTTTGTTAAAAACAAAAGTGTGTCTGTGTGTGTGAGGTCAAAGCTCCTCTGGAAGGCCGGATGCTGAGTCACCAGGTGTCCCACTCTTGCATAAAGGTGCCAACATACTCTGGCTGATCCGGAGGCGGCTTGTTTGTCTTCCTGTTGGCGTGAGCTCAGAACAGTGGGCGGCACCGTTTGTTTAAGACTGTAACCTTGACTTTCAGGACGGACGAGCAGTGGGGTGGATTTAGCTTATTTGTAAATTTTATTTACAGCAGAGTTGGACCAAAAACAAGGCTGGAAGAATATCTCACCTTAGTGGAAATTAAGGAAAAGTCTGATTGATTAACTTTGTTCTAGAATAACAGCAATGTGTAATTCTCTCACTGAATTAAACCATAACCACAAATTGAAAAGTATTTTGGAGTATGCAAAGTGCCCTCGCCCTCGAGAGGAAAAGATCTGCCTCCATCCAAAAATGTGATTGTTTGTTGATTGTTTTTAAATGAGTGGCTTGTAGAGTCAACAGTCAACTGCAGACAAATGAGCATTTTTCACTGGCTAGTTTTAATTACAAGCCTTCTACTTCAATAGATCCCAGACCTGGAGAAGGAGCTGGTGGACTTGAAGTCTCCTTCTGCTGAAGACGTCTCCAGGGTGCTAAATTGCTACCAGAACCAGGTTAGAATCCGTACACATGTAAGACGTACGTCTAAAGTTGAACCTAAAACATCAGTTACTCCTCAGATATCGGATTTCATGTGAACGCCTAGTCTGTATTGATGTGTGTTCTCTGTCTACAGAGTAGTCTGGATTCAGAGAAGGCTTTCGTCCTGGACAAGCACATGTCTGATATTGACAGGTAGGACAGAATATGAATGCTTCAAAAAAAAATTGCTAGTTATGTAAAGTATAAGGCTGGGATGTTGTGTATTTTGTTATTGTCAACAAATGCCACTGAAAGAGCCAAAACCAACAATGTTGGTCTGTCTCTCAATCTTCCTGGCTTCCCTGCCACTGCCCCCCCTAGACCATTCATTCTACTGTAGATGTACATCTTTAAAGGTTGATCTGTACTCTCTTAAAACAGTAACAAGTTACTCAAACATGAGTTCAGTGAATAGTGTATTTGTTAGGGTTAGGTTATTTTTAGCCGTGGATTTGTTCCTCGTTGATGTTTTAAATAGTTTTTGGACAACAATGAGGCTTTGTGTCAGGAATAAGACACACACAATACTTGTTAGTAGGATCAATTCATTGTTGGTTGTGGTTTATTCATGGGTTTTGTTGACAAAAGAAAAATATAAAATATTGCCAGCCTCATCCTCTAAAGCTGGCCCACACTGAAGGCACAGCATCACAACAGACACTGAAAGAGAAACCTTCTGGTTTCAGCTGAAACGAGAGCGAAATTGAGGTAACCTGCTGAAAACATGAATTCACATTGGTCTGACCTTCCCTCCAGGCTGTTCAGCTCCAGCAGTGTAGAGGGCATCGTGCAGAACCTGAAGGCAGACGGCTCAGAGTTTGCTAACAAACAAGCAGAGGTATGATCTTGACCCTGTCGCTTCATCAGAATCACTGACATCAACCGATTATTCTCCAAGCAACTGCACAGACATCTAGCAACATCATGAACTGCCCTGAACACATGCACACACATATTTAAAAGTACTGCTGAAGAACTGCTGTACCTTTGTACATCCCCCCTCTGCAGCCCACAATCCCATAAATCCCACTGACAGTGCTGGAGTGCAGCCAGGCATTATTTGGCTTTAGTGGTACATGTTGGTAATTAGCAGCTACCTCAGTTTAAGCACTTAATGGGGTTAGTCTTACAGTCTTGCACCAAATCCCTCCTGTTAGATTTCCGAGCTCTTAGCCGACCACAGTGGTTCATCCCACAAACTTTTCCTAATGATGATGAAAATGGACTCTTCATGGATGTGACTCCTCTCTCTGATTTAGTGCTTCATGTGGTTTCCACCCCAATGGTCCAGTGAGATCCAACATGGGAAGCAAGGCACAGGAAAGAGTGCGCATTAGACCCCACCGCTCTCCTCTTTGTTCCTCCAGGATATATAATGACCCTGTACCTCCACAGACTGATAACTACCTGTTTATCATTTGATTCGTAACATGTGGAATATAGTCCATATTAAAGAACAGTTTTATGGTTGAACAAATATTGCCTGGCTGCTTTCATTCAGTTTAATAAACATGTAAACATTTCCATTAGTCGTTCAAAGCATGAACATCTGAATTAGAGCCAATCAGGGTCAGCTCAGGCATCAAATATTTATTGTAAACCCACTTCCTCAGTTACTACTACACCGCTGACTCACTGCCCTGCCTTGTGCATAAAAAATTAATAGCCATCTTTCCTCTTTAGTTACACGTCGCTTTGCTTGTTTTTTATTTTAATTTGATAATTTGGAGAATAGTTCTAAAATAGATTTTAGTCAAATAAATTTAGAATAGATCTAAAAGCAAAAGAAGTAGTCCATCACCATCCTTCTGTTAAGAGTCTGTCACACAGAAATGTTTCCCTCTTCCAGACGCTGTCCAGGATGTCTCCCACGTCCCTGAAAATCACCTTTAAGCAGCTGCAGGCGGGTGCATCTCTGAGCCTGCCGGAGGTGTTGGTGATGGAGTATCGGCTGAGCCAGGCCTGCATGGTATCAGATTCATACTTTTCACTTTTGTAGTGATCATGATCGGGCAGCAATTGGAAGATTAGTAAATGAACCTGATCTCAATGCATTCTTTAACATATTAACTTGCAAATAGCTTTAAAGCTGTTACTTATCTATCACGGCTGTTGTAGTTTAGTTATGATTTGATATGTGGCAGTCACATGTAAGTAAAAGGACCTCAGGAGATTGTTTTTGTTGTTTTGCAGAGGGGCTGTGACTTCTATGAGGGTGTGAGAGCTGGTAAGTCACTGCAGTGCAGGGGGAACAAACGTGGAATAGCGAGGATGTGTATTTCAATCATGTAGCATCATTTTGAGAGACTAAAGTAGAACGAAAAAGAAAGTCATTGATTCTAAATGTTATTGAAGAATCAGTACATAATAGTTTTCTCATATCATCAGCCACATCATCTGACTCCCCTTCTTTTTGGTGATGTTCTGCATGTTTGCAGTGCTGGTGGACAGGGACCAGAATCCCAAGTGGAACCCATCCACACTGGAGGAGGTGTCTGACCAGACGGTGGACCAGTGCTTCTCCTCGCTGGGAGAGAAGGACCTGACCTTCTGATGGTCTCACCTTCACACACACACACACACACACACACACACACACACACACACACACACACACTGCCTGTTGTCCCACACGTCCCTTTATGGTCAGTCATGTGATGAGGACGGGAGAACGTTTATCCTGTAACATACATAGGTCACACGCTGAATAGTTTTCACTCTGTACTGTAAAATACTGTGTTGACATTTTCCAGGAGGATCCAGGCTGCTGCTCTGCAGCTGAGGAAAAGAAGGTCAGATTCATGTTCACAGACAAATAGCAAAAAAAGAGGTTGAGATTTTCTTTTTTTTACACAAGTTGCAACAGGACAATTTCTTACAAATGTAAGGAATCAGCTGTAATGAGGACATGGGAGGAGAAACTGATCTCACCACTCAGTGCATTATTACATTTCCTGTGGATGTTTGTTGCTGTGACATGGATCGATATCATGTGTATTTCGCAGACTGATCACTTGTTCTAATTCGGTATGTATTGTCTCTAGTTCTGTAGTTTTTCTCTTTTTACTAGTGTCTGTATTGTTCCAGATGCGACATGGATTAAAAAGGTATTCTGACATATCCATGTAACACTCCCAGGACAAATGGCATAATTGCTACATTGCATTTTAGAAAAAAAGATGGTTCCAGCAGTCTGAAATGTGTGTGACATAGTGTGTTTTTAATATTTAACTTCACCTCCCTGAACATGAGTTTTCAATAGCTGCATTATTTATGGGACTACCAGTCGGATGGGCAGCGATGCTGGTGCAGAGGGCAATAAAGAGAGGTGGTAATGCAATCATATAAAATGTTGTGTGTTCTTTGGAACTGAAGATGGATCCTGATTATAAAGTGTCTTTGTTATCGGCCTGGAATCACTAAGCTGCTCAGATGTGAAAGTAAACACGTCCTTTTAATTGCATGTTGGGTTACAAGCTGGTCGGTTCCACCTACAGTATTGGTAGGAAGCCTTGCATATTTAGTTTGACGGGGATAATTGTCTAAAGGACTATTAGAGACCACAGACTGATTCAATAACACATCTCTTTTCAAAGGTAACCTCTTGTAATCTGTGTCATATTCATCAAACAGCACCATGCAGTCTAAGGCTCTGTTAGACTTCCACGTATTGAAGACAGTAAACTGCTGTCTGACTGTTACTCTCTGCGTCACAGATAAACCCTCATGCTTTATGGCTACTATTTGTTCTTCAAACAAGCACCGATCAGCAGTCTCTTCTTCTTCTTCTTCTCTTGATTGTTCTTTATGGAGCTGAACTTCGAACCTGCTGTGCGTTCACTCTCACACAGGATGCAGCACATACAGTCAGGTCCATAAGTATTGGGACATCGACACAATTCTCATCTCTCTTGAAATGAAACGAACAAGATGCGCTTAAACTGTAGACTTTTAGCTTTAATTCGAGGGTATTTACATCCAAATCAGGTGAACGGTGTAGGAATTACAACTGTTTCTATATGTGCCTCCCACTTTTTAAGTTTCAATCCACTCAAGAGCTATTTCATGGACAGGTGTGGGCTATTCCCTCGTTATTTCATCACCAATTAAGCAGGTAAAAGGTCTGGAGTTTATTCCAGTTGTGACATTTGCATTTGGAAATGCAAATGTCACAACAATGCAAAACAGCTTCCTATTGTCTGAAAACAAAGTTGATGAAAGCGATGAGGCTGAACCACAAAGTAAAAGTGTGGGTGGTAAAATCCAAAGGTGCTATAGAGAGCTTTGTAGAGCTGGCAGGGATTGCAGAGTAAGGTTATAATTACCTGTGGGTTTGTGTTGCAACTGTGTAATACTAGGTGTAACTAAGATGACATGCAGTATTTTGATCCACTGTTGATATACATTATTTTTATTGGTGCAGCTTTAAATTTTAAAATATACAACAGTGAGCTTTAAGGATATCTGAAGATTTGGGGGGGGGCTTTGATCAGGTAGTAAAAAATCACATAGTGCAACTTTCCTTATCTGGAATACTGTGACTCTGTGCCACTTTTAGATGACCATTCTTCCTAGAATACATTTCTATTGGCACCTTGAGCTGTGACACCTGCAGGCCGGAGACACTGGCTGTACTCTGCCAGCACCTGCCTTTTAAAGCTCATCAGAAACAATTACTCCTTTGATATGTTCTTGTTGCTGAAAGGTCTTACCAGGTCTAACCCAGAGTTCTCCTTTAAGAAAGCAGGCATTTATAATAAGGCTGATTGATATGTGTCTGTTGGTTGGAGATGAGTATATTTGGAGAGTTTTCCTGTGCGTGAAAGCGTGCGTGTGTCCCTTTAATCACCCACGGCACTGTAATGACCAATCAGCAGCCGTTTCAACTTCTCAATTTGTTGATTTGGTGGGGGGGGGCTGTGGGGCGGAGGGTTGGGAGAGAGAGAGAGAGAGAGAGAGAGAGAGAGAGAGGGAGAGGGAGAGGCAGGCAGGCAGTAGCAGAGTGAGGACGGGAGAGAGGGGACAGACAGAGGGAACAGCAGTTCGTCTCCGTTAAAGCTCCATCCTCGACACAGCGGTAAGTGGCACTGGCTCTACGCTGTTTTAACTACCCCTACAGCGGGTTCAACCCACGGGAACAACTGCAGATATCCATCTACACGTTTTACCTTTTTATTTTATATTGTTACTACAGTGTTGGTCATTTAGAAGCAGTTTCTTGTAGGAGCTGCATAATTGAACGGAGTCATTTGTAGGCTGGCACGGACGGTGTGCGTGGATGGCACGCGGGCACGGACTGGTTATTTCATGGTGAAAGTGAACACATTGTGACACTAAGCTAGTTAGCAACTTAACTTCACATTAAGCGTGCCTCGTACGCTTTTCGGGCCAGTTTTTGGAAACACTAACCTATATGAATTTATAAAAAGCAGTGCATTTTTTTTATCAAACATTTTCGTAACGTCTCTTTTTCTATTTTATTCTGTAGCAGCGGAAGTGGAAGTTAAGTGTCGCGGTCCCGTGTTTCTCGTCGCCTTAACGCCGTAACTTGTATGGAAGTTATCATATTAGACGTTTAAAAAAAATAGGGACCTTTTTATGAATTACTTACTTGTACTTTTAAAAAATATATATTTTTACCTTGAATCGTGATAATATATGTGTGGATGGGAACTCTTTAATCAATGGAGGGTTACGATAACCCTGCCACACGTTAAATTAGAAGGGCTTTAGTAGCCTAACCCAGACGTGTAGAATCATCTCGACCTTTAAAATGTGTTTTTTGTCTGGTCGGGTTCGTTGAGTTTTCTTCTGGCGGACTTAAAATTGTGCGTGGTAATATCACATCTGGTAAACTTGATGTGGTGTGACTGAAGGAAATAGTGTGGCTTATAATCTAGAATTCACCACTTTTCTAAAGCTTGAAACATTAATGGCGTGGTGTTAGTTTTCTATTTCAGTCATTGTGGTTTCAATACAGAGAGGCAGAGACTTACTGTAGCAGAGTGGGGTGATGCTGATCCTTTCTGACGGATTTCTCAACTCTCTCTCTCTGACTCCATCTTGGTCCTTCCCCATCCTCAAGTTGGCATCTAATCAGGGGATACAGTTACATATATTTTTTTAATCACACGTCCATGTCCTCACATATCCTTTTGTATCAGTCAGATATCAAACCCGTTTTTCGGACTCATGTCATATTCATTTACAATTCAACCATGGCTTCCCTGCTTTGTCTTTATTATATTCACTTATGTCTGTTGGCTTTGATGACTTGCTGTATTTAGTTGGTAAATAGATGTCAGGTTGGGTTCGACCCAGCTGCGACGTGCGTGTGTGCTGCTGGACAGCTTGAATGGTCCTGCTAGCAGGTTTGGGCCGTCGGGGTTGGATTTAATCTGCTTGAAGGTCCAGGGGGATGGTTGTGCAATAGCTGGGCAATAGTGTAGAAACACTGTTGATTATAATGTTAATCACTTTCCTTCTGAGTGAAGAAGAGTGTGTGACATGTAAGGACACGTTTCTGTGTGTTTGTTGTTTTTATAGCAAAATATGTATTGGAATTTTGAATTTACCCCATAATGTCCCCGCTCGTACAGTGTAAAAGCCTCCAAAAGCAGCATTTAGTCATTATATAACTCTCCATTGAATCAGTACTAAGGAAAAGTTGCGTTGAGTTTGAGTCAGAAGCTTTGAACGCAGGATGAAACTGGTTTGGTCGGTCATTTTACAGACTGATAGCCCTGAAAGTGCTCAGTCAAAACAACAAGAATGTATTTTGTCTTGACTTGAGTAATTTGCTTTTTTAATTAAACACAGAAATTGATCGAGTATATCCACTAACCTTTAGTTATTAAATGATTCGCTCTTATTCATTCTGGAGGATAATAAGGAATTGCACTGTAGTGAAATTTCGTACAACTTGATCCGTGGAAAGCCTTAATGGACCACTGGAATTCAAAGCCCTGGCTGGTAATTCAGACCCCTATTGATTTATACTTTGTAGGATTCTGGAGTTTCCCAGCATGCATGGAAGTGCCAAGATAAATATACTTAGCACTGGCATCCATCATCCCTGTTCTATGACCTGAGTCAGTCCTCACAAACATTCCTCACTGTCTCAGATATGACCTCGGAGCAGCCTAACGGCCCATCAGTTACATTTTTCAAAGAGCAAGAGCCTGAGGTAGCCTGCAGGCACGTGGTGAGCTTATTACAACTATTAGTATTGTTTTTGAACTGTGAGAATTGGTTTGTGTGCTTCTCATAGTCCTCTTCCACCGGTACACTTGGCTAGGCAGCAGTGACCAGTGTGAATATGTTCTTTAAATTCTATAAATTAATTTGGTAGTAAATATGCTACATTTACCAGAAGACATTGCCAATTTGTAAAAAGTCTCAAGTCTAGTTCTTCTAGATGTTCTTGCCATAAAGCAGCAATATTAATAGATTATTTTCCTGCTAATTGTATGGCCATCCAGTCTGTGCTGGTGGACTGTGTAGTCCATTAAAAGTACAATCACTTGTGTGATATTGACGCTGACAGAGAAAATGGCTCAGAAAGCCTGTGCCACAGTGCCTGCATGTACCAGGATGTATTGTTTGTGACCACTATGGTCCACTCTTAAAACTACAATAGGGGACTTTGTTTCACTAAGGTTAGCCTCTAAGGCCACACTGCTTTTCAGGCTTGGTACAAATCCCAGGGTGGTCCTGACCTTAACCTTAACTGTCTTTAATCTAAAACTAATCATGACGTGTCAATTGTGGACTTTGTTGGAGATACATGGCAACAAAAATACTATTGTAAACTGACAGCTGACTGGGCTGTAGTGCGATTACACCAGGCAGGTTAAATGTGCAAATAATTATAATCAGCTCTGCTAAACTCCCAGATTTAGTGGACTTTCACTAGTTGTGGCATGGGAATTAACACGAAATTAACATGCACAGTTTACAGTTCAACAAGATGCAAACATAAAAACAGCAGAATATATGTAAAAACCAAAAGCATAAAAATATTAAGGGAAAACACAAGACATAATAAAGCAAACATTACTCTGTTAAAACAAGTACATTCTTAAACACCTCATTTAACTTTTTTAGTGAGAAAGAAAATGAATTATTGACCTTGGAAACAGTTTCACAAACTCAAGGCCGCCTTGCTTGTATTTTCCAGTTCTTAACATTAATCAAAATATCATCTGGAAGATTATGAGATGCAGAAGTCAAGGAGTTACATGTCTTTTTGTCCAAAAATATTTTTAGTGCCTCACAAGATAAGCAAAAGATCAATATGACGAATGAAGGATGAAGAGCAGTGATAAAAAAAATAATACAGGATATAGCAAATGGTAGGAAGATAAAATAAAGCAGCATACAAGGTGACTCGAATAACAAATAAGAAAACAAAATATAGATTTTTTTAAGACCTGATGGAAACTTAAGCGCCAGGAAGAGATTTAAGGATGAAGATACCAGGCACGTTGCTCCGAAGCCACAGAGCCATGATGGCAAAAGCTCAGTCACCTTTAGTCTTTAGCCTGGACACAGTCACAATCAGGTCAGTCATGCTTTATGTAGCCTGTTAAGCAGTCAAAAGTTCAGCGAGATAACCTGGAGTCAGGCCTGGAAAACATTTGCACATAATCACTACAAAAATCAGTGAAGCAATCAGTGAGAAGAGGGAGATGTTTGGCCCTTCTCTTTGTTGTAGGTAAAAGCCAAGCTTCAGCACTCTCACCACACTGGAGGCCTTCTCTCTTTGGTTAAGGCAAGCAAACAGGGCGCTACAGCAGTTAAGGCAAGAAGAGATAAAAGCATGTAATCCTCTGTATCGCTGAAACTCAGGATGGATCTAAGTATAGCAATGCTCCTGAGATGACCAGAAAAGCCTGAATGAACAAGTATTTTAGTGTGTCATTCCAAATTAGGGCTTGGAAACAGGCCTAATGTGTTTATTAAGTTCTCTGAGGCCAGCTCCAGTTTGGCAGGAAACACTGATAGGTTTTCTTTATTTCTTCATTTAATGCAGAGAGGAACATTTGTTTTGCTCACTTGGCTTGACTGGCAGGTTCATTGGCAGCCTGGGAAATACCACTTGAGAAGCCGGGCTAGTGTTGTTTCTCTGCGGTCACTTGATTTCCTAAATGTCATATTAATGCCCCAATCTTAGAAAAATGGGGTAAAAGATTAGAAAAACCTGCTTTTCAAAAGTGAACACTTGTTTGCATGTAACCACAGTCCAACTGGGTTTTTACATGTGACACACAAGAAAGGAAATAAGCCTGTTGTACACTGTAAGTCTGTCTGTACTGATGCCAGAAGTTACAGAGTCAAGTGCTGCACCCAAGTAAAGACGGAACTTTTAGTACCCTCTCACAGGGGTCCAATTTGGAATATACTGTATAAGAGTCTGAACAGTGGCAGACCTAAGACAGCATCATGCTGTTGGCATGATGTTGAAAGATGTGGAAGACAGTCTTGTGAGGTGGAAGATGAGCCTACACTGGCACAAATGATCAATAGGATGATAGGATAAGAAAAAGCAAGGATCTGATGACCTTCATTTTATCAGTAAAGACAGAGGCTCGGGGGGAAGAGGGTTCCCCAGTGCAATTGATATGTACTAAATCAAAACCTAGGATTAGATTTGACTTCTTCAGAAGAATTCAGAGACATATTTAGGGTTCAAATCTTCCATTTTTTAAACGTGAGATCAAATATGTCTTTTATTAGCTGGTGATTACCAGAAGCTTTGTGCTTTCAGCTTTCTTTCCCCTCTGAAACTCGGTTTTCTTTCATCCTTAAAGAGGATGTACTACTAATTGCATCTTGTTTTTAGTGGAGCAACAGTATCTAAGATTGAGGAGCTGTTAATGAGATTGTGTGGCAGAAGACGTTGCTATATCAAAAATATGTCAGTTTCTGTAAATTCCTTTCTTTGTGTTTAATCCCCGCACCCTTTTGGTTTTTGGTTCACATTAAAACAAGGATCAGCTGTATTGTGCAGCTATTGTTTTTTTTAGCCAAGTAATTGAATAGTTTATTCACAGAAAAATTATATGCAACTATTTTGATAATCAATTATTTCTCATGTCGTCTTTCATAAATACGTATTTAAAAAAAATATCAATGTAAACTGAACTCTGGGGTTTGGACACTTGAAGTTATCCTCTTGGACTCTTATTTTCTGATATTTCTTTAATTAATCAATGAATCGAAAAATGGATCTGCAGATTAACTGAGAATAAAATGAGTGTTTGTTGCAGTCCTAATTGACACATATATTACATGTCCATGTTGACGTAACTTCTCATAGTACTGAAGCTTGTGAAAGTTCAACACAGTGCTTGAGCCCTGTGGGTGAAACAGCTGGCACTCCAACATTCATAATGTGAGATATCACAAGCACATGCACTTTAGCATCAAGGCTGTATTACCAACCTGGCAAAGCAGGCAACAGTCCCGGGCCCGCAAGGGCCCAAAATGTCCCAGGGTCATGTATGTCAAGTGGTTTCAGTAATTCAGTTAAGTTTTTTAAAGATTTTTTTTACCATTAAAGTTCAATATGAACTAAGGTGGCCTCTGCATTATTGTTTTGTACCAGCGTTAACCTCTGTGATTTTAATAGTTTCGTTTATTGACCTTCCAGCATGATCACAGGCTCATGAAGACAACTGTCATTAAAAACAAAACAATGTATTATTCTGCTGTTACAATAAGACTAAGAATAAGTACTAAACAGACCACAACATTTTAAAGGGACTAAACCTTAGATTTTAGTTCATATTGCTGAATAAAGTTTTGTTTAATACATTTAAGCTCATTAATACAATAAGAATTGCCACACAGAAAACCTGGGGCCAGGTAGCACTCTTTTAGCATATGAGTACAGTTTCTTTTTTCTGGGTCTGCACAGAAGACAGGAGGTGGAGGGTGGGGGGGTCACTTTGGGGCCAATAGCAAATTGCTGCTTAACAGCTTAATCCTGACATATTTAGCATAAATACAAATTAAGAATTTATGACACCGCATAAAGAATTGAACCTGCCAGGCTAACATTCAACCTTAGACTGTGAGATGTGTTGTTGTACACGTATACTTACTGTATGTAAAGTCATTAGGGGGTTCACCAGACAGCTACTGTATCTGCAGGAAACAGAGAGAGGCTGTTATCAGCAGACATCCGTTGTAAGGGCAGTACTGGCAGTAGTAGAGGTGTGTGTACGTGTGTTTGAATCTTATTGTTCACTATTTTTCCGTGGAAAGCACACTTCCTGTCCACATTTTCCCAGACAATGTGCTGATTCAAACAGTGCCCAGGTCTGTTTTTCTAACCTGGAGACCACTGTCGCCTTGGCAGTGTATAATCACTTGGAAAGCATGGACCGGAGGAGTGTTTTAATAGTGTGTTCACTGTTGTGATATAAAACAACCGTAACAGTTAGCTATCACCTCCCTGTTCATAACTCTAGGCAACAGCAGATACCAAATTGGTGTGCGTGTGAATAGAAGCAGCTTTTAACACACTGCAGAAAACATTCACATCAAATGAACAGTTTTCCTCTGACAGGTGTTCAGCTGCATCTTTCTGGAAGGGAGCCGCTAAATTGTTGTTTGAAGACAACTTCAGCCTTCCCCTTTTCTGGCTTGACAGCTCCTCCAATTACAGCTCTCTAGGCCCAGTGTGTTGTGTTTGCAAATACAGTAGTTCGCTGTTCATCAAAGCCGGGTCAGAAAGAATGAAAAGATGTTGAAATTCTCGGGACCGCTTTACCCGTCTGACTCAAATCAGATGAGAGGCTTTATTTCATATCCTACAGCAACTTGCAAGCTATCTAATTAGTGTCTGATAGCTAACCTGAGGTAACAAAGAACTGTTACAAATAAAAATGGAGCAGAAAAAATAAGCAGTGAAAGGGGTAAATACTGGTACACGACGAGAATATATAATCCCACTCAGGAGCCCAGGCAGTCCCTGATTCTAAGGCTATTTTCACACTGGCACAATGCTGAAGTGGAGACTTTGGAGGGTCCAATGAAATCTGTTTTCATTTTTCCCCTATTTCTTCCTGTCTTAATCTTTCTGAATTCTGTGTTTTAAGATTCAAGCAGGAGAAAAGAGTTTCTAATCATGTGGCGGATGCATAAAAATCCAACAAGAAATATTGTAATTGATTTTGATCTCCCTCCCTCTCTTGAGGTAAACCTTGTGTTTCGATATTCACTTTGATATTGACTGTAGCAATAAGGAAATCAAACAGCATATCCGACAGCTCCCCCGTGTGTGTTGATGTGTGTGTGTGGAGGAGGTGAGCCCCTCCCTCGGTGAAACACTGAAACAGCAGCATTGTTTTTTTGTGTTCGTTTGGCTCAGGCGCTGCAATTTCCCTTTGGGGATTAATAACGTTTATCTATCTATTTATCTATCTATTTATAACGTTGAGAAAGGAGTTTGAAATTTCCAATAATTGAGTTTTCTGCATCAAGACAGAGACA